>VZRM01003821.1:415376-489940 GCA_013397955.1 Grantiella picta | reverse complement strand
CCCCCGAGACTGATTGTAAGAGATCTGCTAATTTTGTGATCCCTTCTCATTACCAGCTGACAATTAGCACCTTTGCCTTGATTAGATGACAGCAATGCCATTACTGAATTCCTTTAATGGTGACAAAAATAATGGGATAATTAGGTTTTTCCTTCACCACTGTTTCCTCTGAGGACACGATAAGCCAAGGAGGGTACTGCAGGTGATGGGAAGAGAATCTAGAAAAAGCACCACAAATGTTCTTTGGAAACAAACTTTTCCAGTTAATGATGCATATGCAGTGTTCCAGATGTATATTTCTATTTTTCCCCTGCCTATTCCCAAAATCTACAAATAGCAGTTGACTGTTCTGCAGCTATTTGGGGGAAATTAGCCTTATAAGTCCTGAACAGATGCACATTATTTTGATAGGTGGGACTTTCATTTGCTAAATGGCTCTGTTTTCCTAATTAATTTTATCCTCTCTGGATTAAAAATAAATAAAAAGCTATGAAAGGAAGGTTTCATGGTAATAACTAAGTCTGAAAGACACCTCCCTATCACCTGATGTCATGACTTTTTCACTCTCACCTGTGTTTTTGCTGTGCTGGTTTTTATTTTTATTTTTATTTTTTTTCCACATAGTGAAAGTTCCCCAAGAGATGCACATTAAACCAGCCACATTTCAATTAATAAGCAGATGGAACCAGCAAGGCTGAATGGTCCCTACATGGATTTAAAGGTGATTTTATCTTGATTTTCTGTGTAAAAAGGGTGGAAATGGCGTGTTTTCCCTGTTCTGGAGGAAAAGCCAGGATCATCCCCTCTGTGGCAGAGTTTCTGCTGGGAAGGTCTCTCTTTTCACAAAAGAAAAGCTCCTGAATTTCTGGTGTACAGAACTGACTGCAGATCCCATACAGCTTATTTCCCATGGCTTCTGACTGGCAGTGATTAGAATAAGTGGCTTCTGTCAGGTTTAAATGAAAGAAATTCTGGAAGTTCTTACTCTGGGAGTAAATTCACACTAGCTGGCTCAAGCATGGTTTGAGTGACCTCCAAAAGTGCAAGAGGATGAAAGAGATCTTGGTTATTAAAAGAAAAAAAGAGCAACAAAACCACAGAAAAACAAACAATTAAACACTTCTGCTGTCCCAGAAACATTCTAAATAGCACCTCAGCCATATCCTTTCGCCCTGCTAGCTGCTTTATGTACTCTAAATTCCCCAAGCAATTTTATAAGGTATAAAAATGCTTTCTGAAGTTATGTCAACAAGCAATATAGATTGTGGAGGGTACTACACAGCCCGAGAGGGGGAAAGAAATTAAAGTACCTTATTTGGAAATGAAAGGTAATCAGATCAGCAGATATGAAAGCTATCTGTTTGCAGCTTATATTATTTTGCTAGCGCTGAACAGAAGGAAGAAGGAAGGAAGAGATAAGATAAATGCAGAGTATATTATTTGGGAAAATGGTGCATGTGCTGGAGGAATGAAATTACTCAGTACAAACATATAAACCACTATTTGATATTCACATAAATATGATGCATTTCAAAGAAGCAGGACCATTTGTTAAGAAACCTAAGGTCTTGGGAAACAAAGATATTTCATTTAAAATCCAATACAGAGAACAAGTCAGTGCATGGAGCAGAGCAGAGGTGTCAGTCACAGCCCTCTGCAGTGAGAAATAAAGTTCACAGGGGACGTTCTGACTTTGGTCATCTATTAAACACTTGTTGGATCTACTATTAAACACTAATATTTACAGACTTTTTCTCTCCCTAACAAAATAATGTTTGAACTCATCTAATAAACTGTGGGCAATATTCACTATTTCCATCAGGCTCAGTGTACTGTGACTTTCTAGCCATCAAGGTTGTCTTAACCCCTCATTATTACACCACTGAAGAAGTTCCTATGAGCGATGCCATAGGGTTAATGCTGAAAGCAGATACTAGCAACGTCATATTTGGCACTAGGAGGACAAACTGTGCTCAGACAGGACAAACCTGCACTGCTGGGAATGCAGGAGCTCCATAGGATGGAGCTGAAGGTTTGGATAAATATTGATAAATCCATCCTCACAACCCTCAAATTAAAACCCTAGTATCTATTCCAAACCTGCCCTGTTGCAGTTAGAAGCCATTTCCCTCATCCTGTCGCTACATACTCTTGTAAAAAGTCTTTCTTGTAGGATCTCTTCAGGTGCTACAAGGGGTACAAAAGACCTGGAAAAATAACCCATAAATAGGCAGCACCAATTTCACGAGGTTATCAGGAAATCCAACAGCTGGGAGTGGTGAGGGAGGGGAGGTCCAGGGAAAATTAAAAATCCATCCCTGAAGAGATGAAGAGTGTTTGGAAACAGACTTCCCAAAAATAGAGAAATGTGGCACAGAAGTACCAGCAAACAAAGCATGTGCTTCATAATCTTCTCAGGATTACTAATTAACAGGAGTATGGTCAGAAAAGAAAAAAAGAAAAAACCAAAATAAAAAGAAAGATTTTATTCAAGTGCCCAGCATGATTTGTGAATGGATAGTGATGACTCAATGCCTGCTCTGGTAACAAAGGTAAAACTCCTTGTATAAAATTCCAATAAATGTCAAACAATTCCAGTTGTTGCCCAGGTCAGATCCACCCTTCCTCATCACTTTTACACCCTGCCTGCTCTTTCAGGGTCGCTGGCTTTGTCATCATGCTGCATTTAGCTCTTTTTACACCTTCATTGCTAACTTTTGAACTCATTTTAAATAGCAAAGCCTTTCCCAGGAAAACAGAGTGCTGTTGCCAGGAGCTCAACTCCAAACCAGCATCTTGTTCTTTTTCCATAGAGCCATGCCACATCCTTATTCCTCCAGAATTCCAAACTCCATCGGTTTGATGGAGCTGGAAAAAGATTGCCTAGTTTTATTTTTCCTCCCAGCTGTTCTCCCTTTCAAGTTGCTTCTTTTCCACTAGGTGCCACTGAAGGCTTGGGGAGCAAATAAACCTCGTGAAGAGACTCTGCCTTGCCTGGAAATCCAGAGCTCCTGGCTTTCCTGGTAACTTGGGAGTGGAGTTTTAAAGTGGCCTAAAGCTTGCGGAACTCCCAATTTAGTTGCATTAGCCTGTGATGTTGAAGGTTGCACTTTGTGCTAATCCCTGGAAGATGCAGACTTTGGAGGCTCTTCATCATCAGAAATCCAGATAGGGTTTTGACAATGGCATCTTTGCAACCATCCCAGGCATCACCTTTTAAGATATCACTGCTGATGAATGGAAAATTTTATGGAGTTTTACATCACAAGAGTGAAGTTCAAGTGTTAAAATAAATCTATTTTTAAATAAATCTATTTTTTATTTATTAAATAAAATAATTCTATTTTCGCGTCTGACAGCTACCGAAAGGCCCAGCAAATTTTGTTTCAAATTCCTTCAGTCAAGAAAATTCCACTGCATTCAGAGTACTCAAACCCAAGCTTTATAGCAATTTAAAGTGATGCATAAGGGGGTACAGAGGTATGTAAAACCAGTATATAATCTGAAGTTTGCAGTGCCATAATTATTCAGAAATACTTCCCAAAAAGATGACTAATTCACTCGTGAATGTGAGGAGAGTAAATGAAGTTAACTTTGGTGTAAATGCAGTATTTTCTCCCTTGCCTGGTTTATGTTATTTGTGGTCTCTGTGGGTCAGAGGATGAACCCACAAGGGAGCAAGCAGAATGAGCCAAAGAAATACCAGAGTTTAGCATAATTCCCCACCTTCCCATCACCCTCTAGCTACAAATTGACTCAATTCCCTGTTTGAAATCCTCCTCGGAAGGGCAGAACGAGGCATTCACAGTGATGTGTCCAAAATGGCTCTGTCCACCCTGATTGAGATCAAACTGCCCGAGGACAGCCTGGAAATGGAAATGCAATTGCTCTGCTGAGAACCTGAGCTCTCCTGGGTGTTTGGCTTTGTAGCTGTGTGATTGTCCTCTAAGGAGTCACACAACGCTCACAGAAGTGACTGCACAGGTGTGACTTCAAGTCTGGAATTTTAAGGAAGGGTTAAAAGGGAAGAGAAGGTCCCACAGCCCCAGGATGGGTCAGGGGATGTAATGCTGGAGAAGGAATTAGAGCACTTGGTTTTCATTCTTGCCCTGTTGAATTACCTTTCAGAGATCACTGAGCCTCTCTGTTCCTCACATTCTCTCTATTCAAGGTACTGCTCACAATTCTTTTTCCTGCCTTCATTCAGTGTTTTATGACACACAAGTGAAAAGTGCTCTCTGACAAGGATGTCAATGTTGTCACAGTCATTCCAATCTAGGGAGAAAATCTAAGATTTGCTAATGAGTTTCTGAATCTAAACACTTGTTGATTTTACTCACGTTTAATCTCACAGCTACCTGAAAACGTTGCCTTTCTCATGATAACTGAAGAAACCAAAACCACCAAGAAGCAATAAACGAAGTGCAACACTTTGAATGCCAGATTTTTTGGTACATTCCCTGTGCAGCACCACCGATCGTTTTCTCTTTCCTCTCACCAGATTTCTCAGCATTTCCTCTTGAGGAATTGTTCCTTAAAATGGTTTCATTTCCCAGGTCCCTCAATGTATTTACATCATTACCAATGAAGTGAATATGTTCCCTGAAGAGAGTGCCACGTGCTCTATCCTATTCTTGTAGGATCTGTTGGGATTTGGGTTCTCAGTGGTGTAAAAATCACAGTGGGACGAACAGGAATCAAAGTTTTCAGATGTTGTACCTCACCTGCAGTGCTTCCAGCAGCACACAGTGCTTCCTGCACACCTTTTTTAATGGGCTGTTAGCTGAGATTCAGAGCTGGAAAAGTCAGCACAAGGCACAGGGATGGAGTGGGTAGTTTGTGATGGAGTCGTGTTAGGGTGGAAGGAGGATGTATGGGTTTATTCAGTGTGACACCAAACCCAGCAGCTTCCCTCAGTCTCTGAGCTGTCAGCTCTCCCCATCCATCAGCCTGAGCAGCATTCTGCTCCAGCAGTGTTATTATCTGTTTCATCTTCCTTTCTCTTGTACCTGGCAGAGGAATGATGCCTTTTGATGGATTTTCACTTACCTCTATTGTTTTCCTTCCTGTCCCTTTTAAATAAATATCCTATTGAGTGCAAACCTGGATGGATTTCAGAGCAAATTTCACTAGCAGGGATAAACAGAACTTTTTAACCTTTGTTCTCCTCGAGCTTTACTGGGTCTGTGCTTTGTGTCAGTGTCTTTGTGCTGATGCAGAGTATTCAGGACAAGTGTACAGTGTGGAGCAAATTCAGAATATCTTGGTTAGTCCATCCTGAGCTTTTTTTTTGCAGACAATATCCTGCTGGAATTAAAAGAAGCTGTGCAGAACAATTTTTTTTTTATTTTTTCTGTAAACACAAAATGAGGCACCTCTACAGCAGCTCAGGTTTCTGTGGATTTCTGGATAATTTTCCCTTTTGATGTTGTCCAAACAGACTGCAAAGACAGAAAAAGGAATGCAGCAGATATCCAATATTTTGTTAGGTCACTTGACATTGGCTTTTGCTTCCAGAGGCTCTCCTGGAACAATTCAGTGGTTTCCAAAAAAAAAGTGGAAAAAGGGTCTTTTATCTGTTCAGATCACCAGAAGCTACCACACATCCCTTTAATGTTTAATCAATGACCTCTAGTGCTTTGTTATATATAAAGCAAAAAGCAAATATTGAAATTGATTAGGTGAAGCACTTAGCTAAGGAGACTTGCCAGGTAATAAAGCTGATTTTTCAGAAGACCAAACAAACACCTTTTTTTTTATTTTCTCCCCCAGTAATTTCAAATTAACATTTTTATCAGTACATGCAATTTCTAACCTTATGAGTGTGTGAGAAGATGACTGGAATAAATAAATGCAGAGATAAAATGAAGTGTTGGTTGCTGACGTGAATGCAGAAGTTGCCCAAACCAGGTTCATTTGCTGATTACCTCCTGGACCTCCCTGAGTTTTGTGAATGCTGCAGCTCAGGAGTAGCTCAAAAATTCAGCATGAATGAAATGCAAGGAACACCAGGCTGCAGATATATGTCCTTCAGTATTTTCAGAGCCTGTGGGAAGCCAGAAACTGGATTGGGACATCAGATTTTTTTGTGGTCCTCCATCTGACAAGTTGCAGCACAGCCATGCTCTATTTATTGTTTAAATCCCGTGTGAATGTCACATTCAGGCCCTAAAGTGGCAATTATAGGACCAACTTTTATTTTTGTCCAGGTGGAGAGTACATAGAAGCTGGAGAATTGGATCAGTGAAGACATGTAAGCAAGAGTTAATAGCATTAATCAGAAAGACTACAGACTCAATAATAATTCGTGCAAAAGCCTGTTGTTAAATCCCTGCAGCTAATTGTATGTTGTTACCACAAACTGCTTGCCAACTTCTAGTTATGAACTAATTCCAAGAGGCTCATTTTTTATTGCAACTGTGTTTAAATTTATTTATTTATTCAACAGTTTAAATGCGCCGGTTAAAGAATCTTAATTTCAGCTGGAAGTATTTTAATCCACTGCCTTCCCTTCTCTGCCAGAAGATCCAGAATACAACAGTTAGAAGGACCTCAGTCATGTTGGAAATTTCCTGTATTTAATCCACTGTGGATTGCTGTAGCCAGCATTGCCTATGGACTGCAGAAAGGACAGCAAATGAAAACAACTGGCATGCAAGAAGTTAATAATGGAATGTTATCTACTGAATCAGATCTGCTGGCTGTCAACAAAAAGATATTTGTTAAATAAAAGAGGAAATGGACAGTCAAGTAAGAGGTTGCAGCTGATTTGTGGAGCTTTTTAGTGATCTGAGGCAAGGGAAAGGAGGTCATCTGCAGGGAAGTCAATGGACTAGAAAGAAATAAATTTGGTATTGATAGCCCAAAATCAAAAAGGAGGTGGACAGGTCTTCAGTGAATAAATACCTTTCTTTTTTTGGTGGTGTAACACTTAACCATGCTGACATTAAAAGTTTATTCATCATGCTTCCGAGGACAAAACTTTTAAAAAATCACTAGTGATTTGGCGCCTTTATTTTTCCAGTTGTTGGGCTGATGTGTTTGTTATGAAACAGCTGCAGGATGAGGGATGTGAAAATCTCCTTCCTGAGGAAGAGGTGAACACAGAGCTGCTCTATTTTCTCTGTCAGTCTCCCTGACAAATATTATAGCAAAAAAAATCATGTTTCTTTCAGTGCCCTGTCACAGTTGAAATCATTCCTAAGAAATGTTGTGATCTGACATTACTGGGAGGTGAGGTTTTGTTCTTACACTGGTTCTTCCTTGTTCTTTTTGTTTCAGAAGGGATTTTCTTGATAAATGTTTCTTCATGTTGATGAAGTTCTAGTCCATCCTGAGCTTAAAAATATGGATTGGAATAAGAAAATCAGTAAAAATATGGATTTGCCCTCTTTGCTCAGGTTGGTTTCCTAACTGCCCACTGAGAAATGGTGAAACTGGCACCAAAAAGTACTGAGCAAGTCTCTTCTTATTTGCTTGTTTTGCTTTTACGATTCTCATTTTTATCAGAGTCTTCTTATTTCGTATTTTATAAACTCGGTGACAGGGATTTACAAGTGAAGATTATTTTTCAGCTTGTATCTAACATCAAAAGATGTTCTGAGGAATCATATTACATTTTTCAGCTCATGATTTGTTTATCACATACTTGTATATAAACACTGCTCTGAACCCAAATCAGGGGCAGCCTGACATCTATATGTGATTAACCTTGCTAATAATCCCTCACTATAAAAAAAAAATAAAATTGTTTTTGGCTCTCTCGGCATGATTTGACTTCTCACTATTGCCGCTGTCTCTTCCTTGATCACCAGAATACAGAATATTGCAACTTCAGTTCTAAAAACAGAGTTCTTTCTGCCTTAAATATATTTTCAACCTCTCTGCCACAGGGCAATCTTCTGAATTCTCCTTGGAGGCACAGGGTGTGAATGACTTTGGAGAAGAAATAGAAGAATTTTTGTGGCTTCCCAGACAAGGAACCTAATTCAGTTCCATGCTGTCCTGATCTTTCCTCCAGTAGGCTGGAGAGGCAATAAAAAGCATAGAAATCAACTTCGGGGCTTGGTTTGTTCTCTCTGAAATCCAGCATGAGGTGTGTTAAATGTCCTTTACAGCAACAAAAAACGGGTAAGGTTTTTAATTAGCTGTTAATGACATTGTGGTACCACAGTATATGCACATTTAGAAATATATATTTATACAGTAATATTTGGGAATGTTTAGTCTACTCTTTCCAGCCGTGGCAACAGTGGCAGATTGCTAAAATTTTCTTTGAATTAAGAGGATGCCTTTATGCCAAATATGTATCATGGTCATAAACCAGCACCTGCTGCAACCACAGAAACATAATATATAAACAATGAAAATTTGGGTTCAAACTGCACTTCTAAAGTGCTTCTGAAAATCATGTAAGCAGAATATCTGTATTTCCAGGATCTGCATCAAACAAATCTCAAGTTCGAGTAGAGCTTTCAAATCCAAATTTGGGTAGAGCTTTAAAATCTAAATTTGAGTAGAGCTTTCAAATCTGAGTAGACCTTTCAAGTCCAAATTTGGGTAGAGCTTTCAAATCTAAATTTGGGTGGAGCTTTGTTCCATGAGGCTGTTGAGCTGGGTATAAAAACCTTTCACTTGGAGGAAAAAAAATTCCTTGTAGTCTTTTCAATCTTCATCATGTTTCAGGAAGGAAAACTTCAATAAGCATTTTTTAATTTGAAGATACATGCGAGAATATCTTCTGTTTATTTCAAGACAGTACAGCTTAATTTACTCTTTAGTTCACTCCACAGTAGTAAGTTTTATCATCTTTACAGTTAAGAACTCTCTTGTTTCCATGTCACACGTTTGGGGGTCAGAAGGGGAACCTGAAGTGGCTGAGAGGCTGCAAAGATGCTGCCAGTTCCATGGAGTGATCAATGGCTTGGATGAAAGCATTCCCTCGCTCATCCCTGCCTGCTCTCTTTTATTACTGATAAAGCCAACTGTCTTGCTCTGCTAAAAATAAAAAGATATCACTGGGAGGATGTTTGAGGCTGAAATACCCCAAGGCACGTCTGCCCCGAGGTGAGCAGCTGTCAAACAGGGCAATGTGCTGTTTCCTTTGCTCCTCCATACCCCAAATCAGCCTCTGGGCTCCACTGGTTGTGCTGTGCATGGCAGCAACAAATCTCCTGCTATGGGTTCACACACCAGGAAAGGGTTTATTATTCCTCACTGGGATAATGACTCTCTGCATCTTGTATTTTTTTTAAATTGTTTTCCTCTTCCATACTTAGATGTCTTTTTTTCCCTCCCTAATAATGTGAACCAGTAGAAACTAAAATCGATGTCCTTTATGCACCTTCCTCAACAGCCTGAGTATGTAGTTTGTCCCTAAATGATGTTTTTTGATAACCATCTCTGTCCTGATTGCTGTCTGCAGTGATAAATCCACTTGCTGTGCCCTGCTATTGGTCAATAAGGGTTTTCAGCTCTGTATCTTTTGTATGTTATCTATTCCTCTTTAAATGGCACTGTCTGCCCATGGGTTTCACCTCTGGACATCAATACTTGATCTCTCCTACGAACAAGTATTTTCTGTACAGCTGTGGCTACAAGACTTGCCTTATGAAATCAGATTTTTATTTCTAAAAGTCTCTGTAGAACTTTTCCAATATGAGGCTTCTCCTCTGCCACTGTTGTGTGCCTGAGTCTTTCCACTTGTGGAGAGCTGAATCTTTAAATAACCTGAAAGCAGCACTAAAACATTTCAGTCCTGGATTTCAAAATGGAGAGCTTAAAAAAATCACATTGCCTAGAAAATGACGTATTAAAAGAGACAATACCTTAATTGCCGTCAGAAAAAAAAAAAAAATCTGTTCTGGTTCATCCATTCTTTTATGAACTGTGTTGACCACCCTAAAACTGCTACAGAGAACAATACTGGAAACTGTATGACCTTGGTAAATCCTTGTTGCAAAAGGAAGAATTTAAAAAAATAACCAACAAACAGTACGATGCAAACAAATCACTTAGGAAAAGGAAGGGAATGAAAACAGCTTGTGCCTCCCTCCTGACTCTCATCAGCCTTTATGTGAGTGGTCGTGTAGTCAGACAAAACCAAAGGAATAAAGAATGCCTTGTAATACACAAATGTGTGCTGAGAATTGAAGACCTTATTCTCCCCCAATCTGGACGAGACTGTTCTCAAAGAAATTTATACGCACTGAAAACAACCTGAGCAGAAAACAACTCACTGAAAACAACTCTAACAAGCAAGGTCATTTTGCAGTCCCAGAGCAGACAATCAAGACCAAAATCTTAATGCTATCTAGAGCTGAGCACAGCTTCTATTCCATAAGCTTTAGCCTCACAGTATATGTGTCTAACTCAGAATGATCAAAACATTGCAAGAAGAAAAATACCCCAACCTATAGATGGGCTCCAGCCTCGGGGAAATAACTCCCTAATATCCAGCTCTCCAGCAGAACTGCTTTTGTGACCTTTCTCAAGGTTTTTAAAGCTCCTCTGACAACCTAATGGAATTTGGGGAAATTATTTATGGAATTATAGAACCATTTAGGCTGGCAAGGAGCTCATGAGGTTTCTAGTCAAACTGCTGGCTCCAAGAAGAGCCTGAATGCTGAATTCAGACTTGGTTGCTTAAGGGTTCATGCAGGCAGACCTGGTAAACCTCCAAGGAGAGAGATGCCACAACCACACAGCCTTGTTCCAGTGTTTAATTATGCTTGATCATTATAAATTAAGTATTATATAATTATTAATTATATTTTTTCGTTCTATCGAAACATAATTAACACTGTGTCAATTCAGTGCTATTTTCTCTCAGTCTTCCCCTGTGCTCCTCAGTAAAGAGCTTTTTTGGTTCTCTCTTCCTTTATGGCATTGAGTGTTCTGGCAGACTGCTGTCCCTTCTTCCCAAAAAAACTTCCTTTCTCCAATCTAATGATCTTGGTTCCCCCAGCCTTCCCCACAGGATCTCCTCTGATATCTCTCCCAGTAGCAAACAGTCCCATGCAATGTAGACAGGAGTTCAGGAGCTGCGATTGCCTGCAGAACACAAATCGTATTTTTTGTCAGTTTGGTCAGTTCAGCAAGGCAGAGAGAGCTGCCATGGCTGGTTTTGCAGCATGTCTGGGCAGCTCCAGGGGATCCAGAACTGGGGATAGCGGCTGGGTGATGCCTGATGGACAGCAGATGTCATTGTCACTGCTCCGGTGGCTTCCTGTGGAATGTCAAGTTGGTTTTGCTTTGCTTTGCAGAAGTTTTTCATGTTATAAATGAATTCGGATCAACGTTCTCTGCTGCAGACAAGAGGTTCTTCCATTCTCTTCCTTTCACCCTGTGGATGCTGTGGAACATTTTTAATGATGAGTGCTCAAACCATGTCTGGAACTCCATTTCAACTGCATGATTCCCCACAGCAGCAGCCTAGCTCCCTGCTAGTAGCTGCACTGCTCACACAGCTCACTTTGGACTCCAGCTTTTCTGTTTATGACAGATAAGGGAAGATAAAAGATAATTTAACAATGATTTACAGCTCTTATAAACCCTCGGTGAGAAAACCCAGCTACCACCTTTTGTCAAGATGCTCGATCCTCTTGTTAAAACACTTGTCACTCTTTTTTTCCCTCAAGAAAGATGAATTGGGTAGGAGTCCTCCAGACCTTTTCTCACAGGAGTTGTGTTATCCCATTTGTTGGTTTGCTTGCAGACAAGATGTTTTCTCCAGGCTGATTTACTCTTACTGATCTGTCTGTATGAATTTGGCCTCCCAGGCTGGCCCAGCTCAGTCACATCTAATGACAGTGCCGAGTAATATTCCCATTTCTCAAGTGAGCACAATTCCTCAGGAGGGCCAGAGAACCATGATGGAAATGGCAATGGATGTGCTGTAAATTGCATGATGAATTTAGTCTGGGGAGAGTGTTTGGGAGGTGATAGCTGAAGCAGAGACCAAGTGCAAGCAAGAAAACACAACCCAAGGGAAAATCCTGGAGATCCTGGAGCAGCAATATTTGGAGGTTTTCATGCCTCTGTCCTCATTGCAGAATGAGGATTTAGCAGCATTCTCCACCATTAGCCTCTGCTTCTCTTGGACCACCTGGATCAAATAAGAAAAAAATAAGCCCCATCATTGTTCTTAGGAATTATTCTTTTTATTCTTGTATGAATTAGGGGGTAGCATCTGAAAAGCAATGGAAGGAATTCTGTGTTTCCTAATCCTGATGTGCAATAGCTTATCTGCAGGGTTGTATTGTCTGGAAAAACCAACAAATGAATGAAGTAAACTATTTTTTTTTCTTCATTTTAACGCTTGTATTATCTTTGCATTATCTTTTAGAAGTCCTTTAAACGATAATTTCCCACTGCATGCCTATTTTGCCATTTTATTGTTTCATTATGAGCAGGAAAAGATAATGGGTTAATTTGTGCTGGCAATGCCAAGGTTTTCACAGCCAAAACGGCAGAAATGAAATCCTACTTGTATCGATTTTGGCCTTATTTTTATTCGGTCCCAATCCACCACAGACTGACTCTTTTTTATTTTCTGATCACTGAGCACTACGAAGGAGAATTCACAAATCCTTCAGGGTTATGGCAAGGGCCAAGGCAAGCAGAATGGACTCTCCAGCAAATCAGTTTGCTCTCAGGAAGCTCAAACATCATCCTGCTAATCCCTGGGCTGGACTTTGCTGCCCTCTCATTGCTCAGAGCCTGAATGTCTGATGAGGAGCCAAATCCAAGTCCTGCAACTTCAGTAAATCCAAGTTTCTTGTAAGGAATTAAAACACTGCTCTGTTTGTTCCCCAGAGAGCGGGAGTGATGGTATTTTAATAAGGAGAAGCAGGAGCTAATGGTCTGAAGTGGTTGTGCACCAAAATGCAGTAAAGTCTCTTAAAACAGAGCTGAGCTGAGGAACATGATGTTCACAGATCTGGGAGATCACAGGAGCCTTGAAAGGAACACTAACATCGAATGCAGCAAAGAATATTAAGCTGAAAAAAATATTTTTTTCTTTTTTTCCCTTTTCCCCTTGATTTTTTAATACAATTTCTTTACCTCTCTTGCAACCCTTCTGTGTTTTGTGTGGCCCCAGCTGGTTATAGTGTGTATGAAAGAACACAAATAATATCTTATACAGGATTACTTTGTTCTTTTTGATGGATATGCTGCAAATACAGCAATACATTCATTTGGAGGTTTCTTCTCCCCTTCCACAGTCGCTGTAAGAATTTACTTGCTGAGCTTCCCTTTTTCACTGAATTATGGGACTGATGAGAGTTATTTATGACAGAAATCAATGTATTCAAACAATGCCTTGTTGTGGGTCTCTGCTAATTAAATTTGGATATATTCAACACTGCGATGTTGATTTCCTGTTAACCACATCTGGTCTTTATGTCTTCATTCAGGACAGGTTTTGGTGGTGAGAAGGAGAGTGCAGCAAACTCTGTTTATTTTAATTTTGCAGCAATATGAAGAGATCAATCTGGATGGCTCTGTCTATTTCACCATATTCTTTGAGAATAAAATCTGATTTGTGCACTTCATTGGGTTGTCTGATTTTGTGCTCACTACCTAGTCATGAATAAACCAAAATTAGATGTGAAAAGGGAATGGAGTTTGGCTAATGAGGTTTTGATACAGAAAAAAAAAAAAAAAAAAAAAAAAAAAAAAAAAAAAAAAAAAAAAGAAGGAGATTGGGAAGACCATTACATTTTTTTCTGCTGAGGGAAAGCAGATTTCCTTATAGCCTTATTTGAGGAAAACACAATTTTCTGAAACAGAATCATTTTCTGGAATGGAGCTTTTGTTTGGTCTGGTTGTAAACCCAATAACTCAGGTTTACTCACAGCTTGTTTGACTCAATCACAGCTCCAGCCTGAGCCTAGATGGCCTCCCAGAAAATACACTTCAGACAAACCCGTTTTGTTGGGTGCAGTCCATCCACAAGTAGATTTGGTTAGTCATCTGGAGCCTGAATCACAGCTGAGCTTGATTTTTTGCATTTTCAGTGCAACATTAAATCTGACTCTAAATCTGAAGTTCATTTTTTTTTCTTTTTCTTTTTTTTTTTTTTTTGGTATGCTCTTCCCTCCAGAGAATTATTTCCATTCACTGAGATTCATGCAGCATGTCCTTTTAGACTGAAACACTTTGTTTGCTTTGTTGATTCGTGCTGGGTTTGGGGGTTTGGCAGGGATAGGGAAAGTTTTCTCCATAATACCTGGTCCAGGTCTGTATTTTGGATTTGTGCTGGAAATGGTGTCAATAATTTGGGGATATTCTGAACACCAGGCTGCCCGTGGGAAGGGGTGAATGAATTCCTTGTTTTTCTTTGCTTCTGCTTTCTTAAATCCCATTAAGAGCTATTTCTTCCCCTCTCCTCCCCAGCTCACCAGTAAAGAGAGGAGACAGAACTCCCATTTATGGATAAAGAAAAGCAGCACCAAGTGTAATACCTCCATTTATTTGTAGAGTTTATGCAATATTCTTCCAGGGAAAAAGAAAACAAAATAACTCTCTTCGCATGAGCGTCACATACTTTGAATTATGGAGATGCATTTTCTAAATTCCTGTGATTTACATTTTGACCAACACACTCGGTTTGAGAAATAAATACTCCATCATCATGCAAATCAATCAGTGCGAGGAATTCATAAACAGAAAAAGGATTTCAAAAAAAGAAAATTAAAAAAGCAACCCGCAACTGCAGCATCTTTGCTTTTCGAGTTGCAGAGATGCTTTTCTTGAGCAGAAATAGCAATAATATGACAGATAACATGGGCACCAGGAGTGACAATATTTGGAATTGCCTAGAGGCCAAAGAAAACAAAACCATGGCTCTTGACTTGCATACAGGACCTAAGAGGCTCCCAGATTTTCTGGCAACCAAAAGTGTTCTTGCTTTGGTTTCATAGTGGAAAGAGAGGAAGGAAAGTTGTTTTTGTTCTCTGCTCTGGAGAAAATTCTCCTCTCTTGGTTTAAAAAAGGCCTGAATTTCCAAACTTGCTCACAAACTTTTTCTAGGACTTAGAAATAGCTGAAAATACTCTGTAAAGGCTTTTGCACCAACGCTGTAGCATTGCTTTTGACTTAGCTTAACATTTTTGTATAAATGCTTTAGACTATGAAATTATTCCTCCTTTATAGTCACTTTGACTCCCAGCAGGGTTTAAGTGGGAGAAAAAAAGCTTCAGGGAGGAAATAGAGAAATCAAGTGGATAAGCTTTAGCAGTAAAATGCTATTAAATAATGGATCCCAGGGACAATGTTGAGATTTATTTTCTGCACAGGTGTGGAAGGCAGTGGATAACAAAGCACTTGCAGGAAAGATAGATAAGCGTGCAATTTCAGTTCTGGCAAACCTGCAGTGTGACAAAAACAAATTATTTCAAGTTTGCAGTGCCTCAGTCTCCAGTTCAGAGCAGCAAGCCAGAGCTAGCTAGGGTGTTGTCTTAAGTAATACAAAGTAATAACTGGGTTCAAAAAATTAGCGTGGAGAATGGTTTTAAAATCAGAATTCTGGAATTTTTTTTAGCTGCTTCTTGTACCCTTTATTTTAAACAAATTCTTGTTGTCCACAGGTGTCAAGGAAGAGAATAATGATGGAATAAAATTGAGATTCAGATGAATGAAATTACTTGTCTAAGGATCTGCACCACGCTGCAGTCAGAAACAGATTCCCAATCCTTGCAGTTACCTGCTGTCCAAAAAGGATTATACAACCACCTGGTATTTCTCATTGTGTCATTCTTTTGCCTGGATTCAAGAGAGCTGCCCTCTACTCTGTAATCACTGCCGTTTTCCTGAAGCATCCTCTCCAAATCTCCAGTTGAAATCCTGACCTGACTTTTTTTCCCACCTGTCCAGTGAGTGATTCACCCAGCAGGATCTGGTGGCATCGAAATCTCCAAAAGAAACTCCTAATTGCACTGGCTGAGAAAATAAATTCTCTGTCAAATGCTTAAACCCAGATTACACACACAGCTCCGTGTTCAGAGCCTGCTCTGCAACCTGATTTAAAAAACACCCTGAACTCCTCCCTGTAGAGCAGGGAAATCTCTGTGGATCTGTTTTTCTGTCTGATGAACCCTAATTGACAGCAAGGACAATGTGAGAGAGACTGGACACCCCTGGAACATCCTAAATGTGGTGCAAATAGGGCTGATCCATGACGGCAAAACCTTGGGATCACAGACTGAAGAGCAGCCCGAGAAGTTAGGTCCTTTCAGGAGGTGATTTCCAAAGCAAACCTGTCACGAATACACTGAAAAAAAACCCCTTTTTGCTGGGCTGAATTTTTGTGGAGCTCAGGGGAAGCAAACAAGGAGTTTCTAAAGCTGCCATCAGTTTGTCACCTTCCTCTAAAAGGGGGATTTGCTGGTGGGAGGAAGCAGAGCTGCTGCTGAAGATTCCCTTCATCCCCCTGTCTCTCTGGGAATTCTCCCCTGGGTTTTGGGGTGGCACAGAAGGAAGGCAAAGAGCTGTGATAACCAAATGTCTTTGTCCACATCTTTGGAAGTGACTTCACACAGTGTTTTGTTTCCTGAGTGAATTCTGCTACTCACACCCTGCTGGCAGATTTTCCCATGATTAGGATTGTTCTGTCCTCTGGAGTTCCCTGTTTGTGATGTATCCCCATGGGGAACGAGAATTTCCTCATCAGAAGGAGCTCCTCCAGCAGGGATGAGCCAGCTCCGAATGAAGTGTAGAATTCAATCACCAGCCAATTGCTCAGCAGCAAATTCTATTTATCTCTCCTCAGAAAACAGCAGCCTACAGCTCTGAGCATCCTTTCGTGGAGACCACTTTTGTCATTTCTGTTGTTAGTACAATCCTTCTGACTGAGATAAAAAAACTCCTTATGATTAAGGACTATTTAATGGCTGTGCAGCAGAATTTAACCCTCGAAACCAACAAACCCTGCTCGGAATATTCTCTTCCAGAGAAAAACAAAGCAGAATCCCCCCCTCTGCTAAATCCCTCACGGGGACATAATTTTAAAGTGAGTTAATTTGGTTTTTTGCCTCATTTTGCCTCAGTTTTGGTTCCACTCATTGATTCAAGCTAGCAGTTGAGTAGCAGATATATCTGTTAAAAGACAGAGCCAATGTTTGGTTTTTCTTTGGGGAGACAATGAAATATGGCACCACTTTTATTCCAGCTGTGCTCCTCAGGTTGACTTCTTCAGTTCTCTAATCAGGTAACTCTTGGTGATTCCTGCCACTGATAATTTTTTCATCCATCAAAAAAAAAAAAAAACCAACCTGTTTTACAAATATATAAACTGAATGGAAAACACAAAGATTAATTATTTTCAGGCCATATTGACTACAATTTGACACAAATTCATGAGAGTTGTGGGAAAGTCTGGAGAGTATTTCCAAACGTTGATTTCATAAATCCTGGAAAAAATTATTTTTCCACTAAAAATTCACGCTGAAAGGTGTTTATTCTGTTATTCTCTGTTTATCATTAATGTTCAGCTTTGAAGAATCAAGTCAGGATCACAAACATCAGCAGGCAATTCAATTGGCCAAACTTGTAATAGAGGTACAGAAAAATGAAAATAAACAGCCAGAGATTGAATGCCTATTTGTTCATGCTAAAATAAACTTTGAAAGGAAACCAAGACTAAAAGCTTGCAAAATATTATTATGCTAACTCCAGGAAGAATATTTTTTATAAAGTTTCTGAATAGGTTCGCTTGATGATCCAGCCTACCCATTAGTGTGGCTGGGGTGCTGCTAATTAACTCGTGATAATTAATTTGTTCTTAAAGCATGAACATTGCTCTGGGTGCTTAGCAAACAATCCAGGTGCCTATAAAGCCAGGATTCTTGCTGTGAGGAGATTTTTGGTCTAATTATCTAACAGGAATACATTCCAGGATAACACTGCCAAAAAAGAGCAATCTTTACCAGGCTCCATTCAATATTTGTGTTTAGTGGCTTGGAGATGGTGAAGAGCTAACCACTCTTCATCTGACTGGTATAGAAAAAATTATTAAATTCTTTCTTCATGGGAAGTATTCTTTCTTTAAAATTCTTTCTGCATTCTTCACCATTTAGGGAGTGACTGAGAGCATTGCTAGTCACCTTCCATAGCAATATTCAGTATATTGGAGCAGAGGAGGAAGAGCAAACTTCCCTGTGGCTGATAGATCATGGTGGTTGGGATGGAATAATGAGAAATATCTCTGTGCTGAGTTAGGGGAGGTGAGCGAGCTGAAAATTATGTCATCCTCAAAAGGATTTGGGGATGTGGAGGGTTTTCTGTCAGCTAAACATCTACAAAACCTACATTTGAGAATCCAAACCCCCATGCCCAGGCGTGGCTCTGTTTGGAGCACTGCCATTTTCAATCCCAGCTGGATATTTTTGCACTGACTTTAGAGCAAACCTCCTTCTTGTCACTGCAGATTTCCCAGCGTGTGGCCCATGTATGGATATATATTAAAAAATGCTGAGGGACAAATGTTCCATCTGTGTGCATTAATCAAGAAGAATGTTATTTATTAATCTGGAAAGCACTGGTGAAGCACAGGGGGGAGTTTATCCCTCAGTCTGAGTTACAGTCAGTACATATGGGATATTTATATTTAGAAGTTCATCATTCTGAGTTTCAAGCCAAGCCAAGAGAATATTCCTTTAGTAACACACTCTCCACCTTGCAGCCCTAGGCTATCTAGAAGAATATTTTCTCCGGATGCTGAAATTTGGCCTGGTAGCAAAGGCATATGTGGTTGGGCAGAGGTTTTCCAAAGGCTTGTTCAGAAAACAGAACCCTATTTTCCACCCACAGTCTTTGGGAAGAAGAGCAGAAAGCTGTCCAGGTCCTCCTCACGGACATCAGTGGGGTAGAATGGAGAGCAAGATGCCTTCCGAGAGCTGGATTTCTATGTCTTTGCACTGTTGGGGTTTATTCCCTTCCTTAAATCCACCACCTCTTCCACTCAGTAAATAAAACCTCTCTTCTTTGTCTCCCTTTCTCCTTAATTTCTTCAGCTGATGTTCAACTCTAAGCAGATTAAACATATTTAACACTATACTAAAAACATAAATTCGAGCATGAGAAACCCTGCTGAGGTGAACCCTGAACTTTGAACTCCCTCCTGAATCAGAACAGAACAGTTCAGTGCTGTGACTGCCTTCAATGTAAAAGCATCTCAATTATTTCACCTAAACCTGGCTTGTTTTCAGGTATTTCTGAGAGCAAAATGAGGTCTGACAGGCACTTTGTTTCTTTACTTCTCAAACATTTTTCCCTTGATAAGGCTTTTCCAATCAGTGCCTTACATTATCTCCCAGCCATGTTAATTGAAGATGTAGTCACATCAAACACTTCTATCTTATCTGAGGGAGGTGTGTGGAACAGAGTTCCAATACAATGGAAATAGGAATATTCTGAGACTCTAATTATATTCACACTTCATGCTCAGCTGGAATTACTTGCAAGTTAAAACTATCAAAGGCTGCAGTTGTGTCTCTGGATTAGAGGTGGAGAAATATTTAATATCAGCTAGTAGACGGGAATGTCCCAAATTCTAAGATGGGGTTGATGTTATTTAGCACTGTTTATGAAATAGTAAAGCCTTACATTTTCTCAGGAAATTAATGTTCAGCTAATGTGGAGGAAAAAATGGTTTCCTCAGGAGTAATATTCCTTTTCTTAAAGAAAATGTTTCTTCATCACAAAGTCCAGGTGACAATTGCAGTTCTTTAGCTCTACAGTAACATATTAACGGATATATATCTCTACCTATGCAGATACAGAAATAAAAATCATTATGTTCAAGCTCTCTTTGTAGGGAAAGTAAAGATGAAGATGGTCAGAAAGCAAGGCAAAAATAGATTATCATTTGCGAGATAGGACTGAAAATGCTGTTGCAGCTATGATGAATATTCTAACTTAGATGTTGTTATTCCAGTTTTTCCTCTCCACAGACATCTGAGACACATGCAGGGAAAAGTCACATAACTTCCATATTTCCTTCCCCCAGCAGACCTTGTTGTCTGGAGATCTGCATTGCATGGATTTCCTAAAAACTATGAGTTCTTATCCTACCTAGGAGTGTAGGAGCTCCTTTATGACTTTAGCTTTATGAGTGCAACTGAGGAATTTCAGCAAGAGAAAAAATTAAAGCCGATCCAGATCTCTGATTTTTATCCTCATCATTAAATAAGGAAGAGCTGGGAGGAAGTCAGGACTTTCAAAGCTCACTTAAAATAAGTTGCAGCTTTGGAAACCAATCAGGGAAATCGAGGCTGACAGAAACTACTGAGATGAGGCAATTGAGGGAGCAATACACTCATTAGCACTAATAATGAGAAGGATTGTACTTAAAGGTATACTGGACTGACAGAGGACAGCAATAGACCTGAGATTAACCTAAATGGAACAGAATCAAACCCATTAGTGACTCCTGCAGCTCTGTGAAATATTTCGAGCAGCAGCAGCAGCAGCAGCATCTCTTGATTACTAATGACAAATTATGGACATCCAAAACTCATTTAAATTGAAGTTGCTAATAGTACAGTGGGGCTGCATTGACTAATTGATTAATTCACAACTCCTCCTGCTGGGCAAGTGCAACACAACTAGAAGCAAGGAAAACTCCAGTGAAATTAGATATAAATTAGGATTTTCCTTGTTTATTTTTCTGTGAAAAGCTTCCTCTGCAGCTAAAGGATATTGTATTTTTGGATGAAAGTCTTGCCCTTCCCAAGTTTTTTTTTGCTGTTTGAGTATTTATTGATACACCTCTGTTTGTCGTGCACTTTTCTTTTTGTCTGAAGGGATGAGCTCAGTAATGTGTGATTTACTCCCTCGAGACTATTCACTTCCCATCCTCATTCCCAAGGATGCCAAAAAGCTGAAGGATTATGTGATGTGTCTGTATTTTCGTGGGGGATAAAGATAAACCAGCAACAAGCTTGTCCTAACAGCCAACGGGAGCTCAGACACCTCTTGCTTCTGGCAAATGTTGACTTGAATTAGATTCAACTCAGTGGAATGCCCTAAACACTCTTTTTCTCTTGGACAGTTATTTCATAATTATTTTTAATCCCTTCAAACAAACTTTATCTGGCTGGAAAATGCATGTGCCCGTGGGTTGCATGACTCTAAATTGAAATTATTTAGGGTTTTGAAATCAACAAATCACAGCCATAGAGTTTTGATGGGTTGATAAACACAAAATTAGAAAAAAAAAATGAGTCTCAAATCTGTGCCTGGGAGAAGTTGAGAATTAGTCTGAATTATTTTCTAAGGTCCAAAGCAGGAAGAATAACTTTGATTGCTTTCAAATCTGCAGAATTTTGCTGCAGGAGTAGCAGGAGGATGAGCACAGAGCCAAGAGGTCACTCCTGAGAGAACCTCAGCGCCCTGCAGGCAGCTGAGGAGCAGAGAGGATGAAGGAGCAGCTCTGCCCTGCTGATCTGCAGCTCTCTCGGCCACAGCTCTGCTCTGAGGCTGCTCACAGCAATGTCACACACTTGTGAGGATAATGAAGTACTGAACATGCCTTGGCCTTTGATGGTGATGATTTTTTGCCTTTTCTTTCACATACCCTCTTATGTATTTTTTATACCTTTTATATATTCTCTGTATCCCCTGATCCCTTAGCCTACATGCTTGTAATTGTTGCAGGCTGATATTCTGGCTTAGTTTTGGGGTTCTGCAAGGCAGAAAGACCAAACGTTCACAATAGGAGGCCAGAGAGCTCTATGCTATCAAAAACTTGATATCAAAAACTTCTCTTTGAAAAATATTTTGTAAACTGGGCTCTAGCCTTATCTGGGGAAGAATTCTTTAGAGTAAAGGGGCAAAACTTCATTTATTAAACTTCTGATTGGGGGATTCTAGACAGATACTCTAATTTGCAAGGTCTATAAAAATTGTATACACATTACACAGTGTGTGCATCTCCACCTGTTCCAACTTTGAAGAGCTGTGCACCTCAGATCCTATTAAAATACCAAAATAAAACCCTTTTATCCCTTTAACTGTGTCTCTCTCATAATTCTAAGACCAGCAAAAAAGGCAACACCTTGATCCATAGCAATTTCTCTTCTCTTCAACACAGAGAAGAGATTTGGAGGAAAGAAAAATTATTTTTATCAAAATTTCCCCAGTGTTTTTTATCTTCCCCTCTGGCAAAGACGATATGGAGCAAAACAGAAGTGTTGCCTTTGCTGCTCTCTGCTAATAGAAGTTGGTGTTCGTCATCATCACACTGCTGCTGAAACAAGACGTGTGGAATTGCAGATGCAGAATTGTGAAAGAGGCTTCGTGGATGGTCTAAAGCAGGATGAAGTATCCTGTGAAACTCTTTCCCAGCTGTTTGACTAATCTAGTAATTTACAGACAGCTGGCAAAAGAGATTTCCATCGTTTTTGCAGTCAGCCAGCTCTGATGTTGCAGCAGTTACAAAGCTCTTAATAATGTTTATTCTGTTACAAATGGGAATAAGTTCTTCTGAGTTCATCCAAGAGCCTTCTTGGGTCCTGTGATCTCTATTTTTTGTAATAACTTATGTAATTAATTATCATATTGACTGCAACATCCCATCTTTTTTCCTACATAATCTCATTCCTCCATTCTATAGTTAACTTTATTTTTCTTGAAGTTCTGTTTTAGAGACCATTTATTCTTACAACTCTTCTCCAAAATCTTCATTTTCTCCCCCCCAGATATTGACATTTCACTTTTTCCTTTGAAACCACACGATCTTAAATTTAGACTTTTTTTTCTAAAAAAGAAGCAAAACCGAGATTGTCAGAAAACCAAACCATTCTGAGGGATCTGACTTCGAGAAAAAAAATGCCAGATATCATGAAGCTGGTGATTAAAATCGCAAAAGCTGGCAGCACGACAATTGCAGGTGATGAATATGTATGCCAAGGCTTTCCAGACATAGTAATTAACAGATTGAGGTGCCTGGGTGCTGCATGCAACCAACTTAGAAATGAGGGGAACTCTTCAGCTTTGTTCTGTGCTGAACATCCTCCCATGGCTCAGCAAACACAGGAGGCACATCTGGAAAATCGAGAATTAATGGCAGAGCAGCCTGGTTTGGGCATCTCCCACCTGCAGCAGGTGTGTGCAAACCTGCCCACGGAGAACTGGTGGTTTTTAATGGAAATGAGGTGTTCAAGATGTGGTTCTGGATGGATTTGGTTCCTCTCAGTGCTTTCTCCTCACACAGAGCACACTCACAGTGCTCAGCACTGCCAGAACATGGATTTGGGTCTCTGCCCTGCGGAATGTGACAGTGGTGCTGCATGGAGCACAAAAAGGGCGAAAGCCACAGCCTGGATCTGAGCAGCACTTCAGCTCCCATCTCTGGATATTTGTCCCGAGTTCTCAGTCCCAGGTGGTCTCTGCTTTTTGGTGAGCTGGAGGTGTGGTTATACATAATATATATAGGTATTTTCTTTAATGAGAACTCAAGAAATGGAGCAAAGGGGAATTGCGATTTTTCTCACTTCTTTTCCCTTCCCACTTCAGGAGCAACACAAACTGTTGTGCCAGAGGTGTTAGAGATGCTTTCCTTTAATTTTAAAAACTTCAAATACTAGTTTTTTTTCCCTTTTCTTCCTGAAGATATTCCCAACAATGCTTTGCAGCTCATTTTACCTCTGTGTGCAGAGCCTGTGAATTTTTCTAGACCTTTTTTTGCACCTACTGTTTGCCTTCACAACCTCCACTGGCCTTCCCAGCTCCACATTCCATGCCCAGCCTGCAAAGAACTGATTGCTTGTTAATTATTTATTATTAGGCTCTTTAAACAAACCTGGTGGGTTCAACTTTTCCCCCTTTGTTACAGTGAATGGTGAATAACAGTTCTGCAGGCATTACTTTTCTCTGAAGGAAAAGAAATCTGATATGCTGGTATAAATCAAACATTTAGCTTGACACTGGGTCAGGGAACAGCAGAAGTGGAAGAAATAAGAAAAGTGGAATTTGAGGGAGATTCTAGAATAATTAGTGCAAAGCGGGCACAGTTTAAATTCAATCAGATAGGGATTTGTGAGCGATAGCAGGAAACTGTTCATGGAATTGTCAAGAGCAAATCATGTCAAACCAATCTAATTTTCTTCCACAATGTGGTTACAAGAGTTGTGGGTGGGAGAGGAGCAGCAGATGACGTTTGCCTTAAAACTTCGAGCAAATCTCACATGACAGGAGAGACAGAAATACGGTTTTGATGGAAATTTTACTGAGTGAGAGTAAAACGTGTGGGAAAACAGAACTACAAGCAGAAAGATTAGTATCCTCAACCCCATTCTGATCCAGATTTTTAACTGGGGGAAGGGGAAGTATATTCTTGATTTCAAAACCTTAAAAGTTGAGAGTCTGATTATTTTTGGTGAAGAAGATTGATGGTTGTGTTTGTCAGCTGTCAAATTAGCAGTCTCACAGATCTTTTTTCTTTTGAAGGCACGTTAATATAAAGGCAAGAAGAAAACAGAAAAACATACCCAAAACCCAAAACCTACAGAGTTATATATTAGTCAGGCAAAGCCACGGAGAAGATTCAAACAGCTTGGTGTGTTTGATGGAAGAAATGAAATATGTAGATGAAAGAAGATCCAGAAGCTTTTGATCCCTTTTATATGGTTTTGCTGGGGGGGGTTGAGAATTCGGACAGAAGATGATTTCAGTGTACCTCTGCCTCTGTTCCAAGCAGAAATTAATTCCTACAGTAGGAGCAATCAGAGGGAAATGCCATCTGATTTTTAGTGTCAGCATGGAGGCACATGGGATGTGGAAATATGGCATAGAAATGCATTTTAGATTTTCATCAGCTCTTCCACTTGAAGCTGAGTACCACAAGTTGCCTGCAAGGGCAGCCTGATGCTGTGGAGAAATTGAGAAACTCAAAATTCTGTCTGTGACATTAGATGGTAAGTTGAGGTATGAATGAAAGGCGTCCTTTTTAAGCCAAGGATGCAAAAACTTCCTTGTGACCAAGGTGGAAAAAGGGAAATCAGGTTAACCAGAAAGGTCACAAGAAATTCCTCAGTGACACATGTGCTTTTCTGCACTGGCTGGGAATTTGGTAATATTTCCACCATACATGCGTCACACTTCATTAAATTTTTTCAGCAAATAGAGTAAATTATGTGTCCATGTAATGTTTTGAAATGTTCATATTTTTAATAATTGACTGTTATTTTTTGGCTAACAACTTGCAGGTGCTGTAAAAGGAATGTGGCTGCATAAGAAAAGGATGACTGATCTTATGAAGTTTATCAATTTTAGCACTCTTGAAAGAGGGAAATAATGCATTGGCTTTTTCTCATGTATTTTCATCAGGAATCATCTCTCAAAACCTCTGAGAATGGAAGAGGTCTGAGTGCTGTCTGTGTCTGAACTGGGCGAGGAAAGATCTCTTGGGAGATCACTTGAACATATGCTATTTTAACTATATAAGAATTTATATATGTAAAATTTAGAATACGGAATTTATATTCCCTGTTTTAGTTTAGAGAAGGGTTGAGTTCTGTGATTGTAATCTCCTTTAAGCAGATCTTTAATGTGCAAACCTGCTCCTGTCCCCAGAACTTTCTTTTGGGACATTACAGCATATCCTAAACACATCCTAAATATTCAATATTCATTGAATATTGCTGTGTTTTTAGCAAAAAACAGCTGTCATTTTTCTTGCTTCTCTCCTGCACAGCAGTGGCATCAATCTGGCCATACCTAGCTTTTCAGATTAACTAACAGCATCTTGGCAAAAGCCATTAAAACATCAACTCGTTTTGGTATTAGTGCTATTACCTTTTCATCTGCCCAAGCCCAAAGAAAGCTAGCAGCAAAATCCTGAAGATTTATATATTAGATTCCCTAGGTTGTTCCAATGAAAATTATCATAAATCACAGCCCTTGAGTATTTTCTTAACAATTGTTTAGCCAGTGCAGGCTAATGAACCTCCCTCATTTATTTACCCAAAACACCTTCCCAAGGGGAAAAGGAAGCGGCAGAAACAAAGCACCATGTTTTCAGCTCATCCTTAGAGGTTTCCCAAAGCTCCAGCAGCTGCAGGTGCTCTTTGCATTAAATTGTGTGCAGTTTATCTAAGGGGAACATCATTCTGTATCCATTGGAAAGGGCAAACCAGCCCCAGCCTAGGAATCTCACCTCTGAGCTAATGATAATACTTTCTCAGAAGCCCACCAAAAATTCCAGGTATTTTCTATCATTTGTGCATCTGTTTTGCAAGCATTTCTTGCAATGTGTTTTTCTTCCACTTGTCTGTTTACTGTAGCGTTTTGGGTTGCTGATCATCCATCAAAAAAGTCCCCACATCGAATCCCATATGAGAGCCCACAGGTAAAATTAAATTTTCTGAAGTGGGTGAAAATATTCTGCTGTTGCTAAATGGCAGACTACACTTCTCTAATGACACTGAAGGAATAAACAGAAACAGGCCAATAAGAGCTATAGGTAAGATAATAGGTTTTTCACAGTGCATTACTAAAAGATTAGATTGGCTGCTACACAGGACATTAATTCTGTACCTATAGCCTGAGCAGTGTGCAAAGTTTAAATTGATTTATCCAGGAGTATCTGAGAAAAGACACTTTATAAGGTTTTTTTTTCTTCCTTACTCATTAAATGATGCACCTCATAGCACCAGTCTGCCCTCCTTGGCTCCCATCCTGAGGGATGAAATCCTTTGGAAATCCTCAAAATCATGACTCCAGTTTGGGCTAAACATGGGAAATGGATCAATTCACTGCCATTTGCTGAATACTCTAATATATTCAGAGTATCTTTAAGTTCAGCATCTCCAGAATTTTTCTGCCCAGCTAACAAGGAGTGTCCTTGCTTTTTAATTCTCCAGCAGGACAGCAGCTTGCCATGGCAGTGCCCTGTGCTGCTCTGTCATAGAAATTCCACATCAGCAGGCTTTGTGTTGGAGTTCTTGCATCCTCCAGTTTTATCCCATTTCCCCTCTGCTGCCTCTCACTAATCTCTGTAAACCTCCTTCCTCCTCAAATACCAGCCGTGGCACATTGTCACAGCACTGGACTTGTGCTCTGGAAGTATTTGTGAGCTCTTGAAGTGTTTCTGAGCTCTTGAAGTGTTTCTGCGCTCTTGAAGTGTTTGTGAGCTCTTGAAGGTTTTCTGAGCTGTTGAAGTGTTTGTGAGCTCTGCTTCTCGGAGCTTTCTGCCACAGAACGGAGGCAGCATCTCTAATCCACTTCTCCATACATCCTCTTCGCTAATCTCCTCTTTAAGGTGCCCCAGGGTGGTCTGGATGGAGTTTAGAGACAGCAGAACAATTTTGCTGCTGGAGGATGCTCACTGTAGAAACTTCTAACACCTCTGGTTTTTGTACAAACTTGAAGTTTGTATTTCCTATATGGCCGGTCAAAAACAGAGCAGGAGATGAAGGTCTTGCTTAGAACACTGTAACTTTCCGTTCCTTTGTGTGCTTCTGAAGAAAATAATTCTGAGAGTGCAGGCAGTGCTCAGGTTGTGATCCAGCTCTGTGAGGAGCTGACAGGAGCTGCCTGTAACTTCCCAGGTTGTCTGGAGAAAGCTGTTCATCTCTGTGGCCTTGGCTGCTCTCTGTTTGAGGCTGCTCTCTGCGTGAGCGTAAAACCATTTCTTGATCTTTGTGCTCAGCATTGCAGCACAGAGGCAGCTGGGAGGTTTTGGCTCCAAACTTGGATTTTAATTTTTAAAGAGCATCGATCGTCAGGATCTCAGAGGTGCCAGTGGGGGAAATAATGATCTCAGTGCTGGAGAGATCAGTGCTGGAGTCAGAGAGCTCTTCCTGCGCTGGGGAGAAACACCCGTGGCACCACTGTGGGATTTCCTGCAAGAGTTGGGACTTGGTGCTGCCAAAGGCTTAATATGAAAAAAGGAATTTTTTTCTGTCTGTCTTTGTGTATTTATATACATTTGATAATAGATAATGATGTGCTTAATAATATATCCATACACACCTTTCCACAGTGATAGTGGACAACCTTTAACAAAAATATTCCCTATGCACAGAAAGGCTCCATTTGACTTTGGGTGGAGCTCTCCATGATAACAATTATTTCTTCTGACCATTAGGTAAATGCTTTATAATTTATTATAATTTTATACTTAGATGATTAAAAAATAAATACTTTTTTCCTCCTTTGACAGCGTTGGGGATTGGGGATTGGGTTTGAAGTGATGCAGATGTGTGCAGCTGGCATATCCCTTCTTCTATATTCTTTGTTTTTCATGTCTCTGACACCTTCAAAG
The DNA here is from genome assembly GCA_013397955.1 of Grantiella picta. Classification (NCBI taxonomy): domain Eukaryota; kingdom Metazoa; phylum Chordata; class Aves; order Passeriformes; family Meliphagidae; genus Grantiella; species Grantiella picta. The sequence continues at coordinate 461,670 of VZRM01003821.1, read as the reverse complement.
ACACACCCTTGAGGCAAATCAAGATTTTCATGCTTTGTTTTGGCATTTAAATGCTGCCTGTTATTATTCAAGAGCAGCACCACAAAGCATATGAAAGTCTTGTTCCAAAATTCATTTAAATGCACAAATAAATGCAACAGAACATGCAAGTCCTGGCAGTCATGCAGAAGGTCTAATGCAGCTGCCAAGGCCATCTATAGGAATGTTTTAAGTTAAATTAGACCCATGGCATCCAGGTCAGAATGACAACAATTAAACCTATGCACATTAAGTGAGTATTTCTATACACTCCAGAATTTAATTTTTTTTTTTTTATTATTATTTCACACATACTTGGGGAAAGCAGACCTTGATTAGTTGGAATTGTTTTGCAAACTGAATTTGTTTCAAGTGCTCTGGACTGAGTTCCTCCAAACAAACCAAGGGTGTTTCTTCCTTTACCTTTTAAACTAGGCTAATCCCTCCCTAAATATATGAGAATTTACTCAATATTACTTTTCCTTCTTTCATGTTTTGTTCAAATCTGTGTTCTTCCAGGTTGTGTGGGTTTTTGCTTTCTTTGCTTTGTGGTGTTTGTTTTTGTTGGTTTTGGTTTTCAATTATTTGTCATAAATCTTTTCTGCTCTTTTAAATAGACTGCTGCAAGTCATTTACACTTTTTTCACTGCTATGGTTCCACAATCATAATCTCACACTTGATTTATGTCACCTTGGTTTGATTAAAAAACCCAAAAATGTAACATGGTGTTTGTTTCGCTATCCTGACAGAATCAGTGTGTCTTGGAAATAAACCTCCACTGGGACTGTGAAATACATTTTTATCACAAATACTTACCTCAGGGTTGTTGTTTCTGCAGTTATCAAATTAGAATCATCCTGGAACTGAATCCAAAAGAGATGGGATGCAGCTAAACAAAGCTGGGTAAAAATCTTGAATATTTGTAATCTGCTGGTTATCTGTTTCAGCAGAGCTCATAAATTAGCTCTAAACCAGTTCATTGCCAAAGGTTTGCCTCAATTCAGTTTAAAGATACGTTTGCTCTTGATTTCTACCATGTCCTTGCCTTGAATATGCAGAATACTTTTGGACTTGGAGATATTTCCCTGTGGAGCAAATCAGCTTCTTGTCATTCATTCCAACTCTGGCTGGTCCATCCTGTCTGATATACACACATTTATCAAAATATAATGCTTAGACACTTTTACATGTGGCTATAATAACAGAAGAATTCCACCTTGAATTAATCGCAAAGATGTTTATGTTTTCTCACTTTAGTTCTATGTGCTTCGTATGCTGATGAGAACATTGACATTTATATGTAATTATTTAATATAAAATAGAATTCTGCCATCAGATACAACCCAGGAAAGAGAATTCTGAACCTGATCTCTCCTAGGTGGAGTTAATTCCTGGGTCAAGAGAAACTCTGTTAATCCCTCATCGCTTATCTCTTCTGTCATCTGTGGGCTTGGGTTTGTTTGTGGTCTTTTTGGGAATTTTTCGGGGGCTGGAGGAAAAGGATGGGATGGTGGAAAAGGATTGTCCATGAAATTCTAGTTGGTTATTCTGTTCCTTGTGCTCCATGGAAGTTTCAAATCTGTATGTTAATCCTATTACAGGGTGTGCATTCCTTTAACAATAGCGTGAATATTTAAAGTTATAATTTATTATTAACTTCCTCAGAAATTACAGCGCAGATTTTGCAAAGAAAAACACTTATACAACTAAAGGAAGCCAGATTTTGGATAACACTGATGATAATGCATATTCTTCTACTCGGGGATTTTCAAGTATCAGTTAGCTATTAAGACCTAGCAGATTAATTAGCAGATCCTGAGAATCTCAGCTGGAAGCACCATGCAGTAAAAGGTGCATAAATAGTTCCTAGCATTCCTTTCTGTCTGCTGTCTTCACTCTTCTAGAAATGACTGATTTTGGTTAAAAAGTACCCATTTATCAGAGAAAGTAAAAATAAAGAAAGGGAGAAGCCTGGGTGACCACTGACCAGTGGCGATACTGCTACCAATTGTAAATATGGTGTGGGGAAAGGGAAAGTGGCTCCTAAAAATCTTCCACCTGGAGCAGGGAAGAGCTCAGATACTCAGAAATTGTGATGCCCAGGATTTTAGCTTCTCTATTTTTCGTGTATCTGCAGTTTTAGTGTGTGGCTCTGGACTCCATATAGAGAGCTGAAACTCCTGTTGACAGTATTTTTTAAATAAAACAAATCCTCTAAAACTTGAGATCCAAGGACACTTTGCTGCCTCAGAGCCCCAAAATATGCAAACAGTGAACAGGGAGAGCAAACTTGGAGTAATTGACATCATCAGCTGAAGGTGTAACTGGAGGATTAAGGCTCAAAATGTTAAGAGAAAGAACTTATAAAATATGAAGAATTTGTGGCTCATCATCCATTTCGGGTGTAGCCTCTCTAGCAAGCTCTGTCCTCCCTAAATGCACCTTCAATACCTTCAATAAATTAATCTGTTTTTATTCTCCTGACTTTGGCTGGCCTCTGTTTGAGGTAAGCCTGTCCAGACATCCTTGTGCTCGTTCAGATTTGAGGCACTTCCTTCCCAAGCTGGCACTTCCATCCCTGCCCCACCATCTATTATTCACTCTCAGATATCAGGGAGCTCAGCTGAATCAGAACTCCTGTGGATTTAGCAGAGTTACAAACACGAGGTGTGCTGCAGCCTGTGAAACAGAGAGAGCTGCGCTGAACTGAACAAAACGGGCAAAACGCAGAGAAAAGGAGAGAAAATGAGCCTTTGGTGTGATGTCTGGCCAAGGATGAGTTGAGGAATGAAAGGGGAGCAGGAGGGAATTGAAAAGAAGGAAGAAAGAGCAACAGAGGAATGGGGAAGCAGTGTGTGCTGGGGAGAGATGGGAGGTGGGGAGCTGAGAGCGTAGGAAAAAATATTAGACCTCCAAATTTAATATTATTGCTCAGCAGTCTGGAAGGAAAAAATGAATGTATCCTTTGATTTTAGTGACTCAGAATCTGCAGGGGGCACTTGACCCCAACATGGGTGTTTGCCATCTGTAAACGCAGCACCTTATTTTGTAGAAATGCCCTGTGCTTGATACATTAAAGATAAATTCTATTCTTTTGGTCACTTCCATAAACCATAGCCGTTCTGTGGCTTTGTTGTACCATTGTTACTCACAGCTTGAATGCCTTTTCCCATGATTCCTGTCTGACTGTCTCTTGTGTATCCAGTATTTGCAGCATTTCTTCCCATTCTGGAGGCAATTCAAGGTCTTCTTTCCCCAAGTATGTGTGAAATAATAAAAAAAAAACTTCCCCACCTTCCACCATTGTCTCTCTTTTCCCTGCATTTGATTAAAACTGTGACTATTTTGTGTTTGTGGTGAGTGTAGCACGGCTCAGTCCAAACAGGATTTTAACAAAAATCTCAGACGTGTCTTCTATTTGCCATCACATGAAGGTTCTCCATGTGTTATTCATATGCATATTTATACATAAACTTCCATAAATTTGCACCTCTGTTGTCTCCGGGAATGGAAATGATGAGTTTTATTCTCTGCCTCGTTGAGACTCAAATGACAGAAGAAATTTTATTTAATTTTTTTTGCTACCACCCCCTTTGAAAAACACCACGAAATGTTTGCAGATTCTCCAGATCCTTGCTAAGCTACCTTTGATTTATCATTTCAAATAGAATTCAGAAATGAAGGAGTTGTCCCTCCACTAACAGACATGCTGAGGCACATTGCCTTTTACATCCTCACTTGGCTCTGCCTTGGTCTGACTCTGCTGTTTTATTCCCTTTTAAGTTGGTGGTCAGTGTGGAAAATACTGAGATTCATTACTACTTTTTAAGTAGGAAGGATATAAAAAGAAAAAAAAGTTTACGAGTTGGCTGGCAGTGGAGACCTGACTGCTACACAAAGTCTGAGACATTTATATGAAAAGATTTCGTTTGGTTGCCTCATTTGTTTCAAATTTTTTGCATTTTCATGAAATTCTGGCAATTCTCGCAGTGGTTTTAGACAACTGAAACTTACGTTTGGAAAACAAACAAAAAAATACTATAAAAATAAATCAGCATTTCCACATCATAAAATGTACTTTCTTCACTTAATTTAACAAATCTGGAGCAGGCGATTTATTTTAGTATTCATTCACACACTTTTTGGCCTCTGTGGAATTAATACTGAATTCCAGACATTGCACTAAACCTGCCTCATCATGTTCTTGTAACTGATTTTAATTTTCCATGACTATTCAGAAGAGAAAAAATATTTTGGCTCTTCCAGAAATTTTGAATATAGTAACTTCAATTTATTTGAAAGAAGAAAAAAAATGAATCTTCCTTTCAGATATTTTATCTTCCAAAGAAGATGTACTCCCTTGGTAGCTTTAAAGACTTCTTGAGTGCTTAAACCACTCTATCTTTCTTTTGCCACTGGAAGAAGTACAACCTGGTTATTTTAAGATGGAAGAATTTTTTTTTTTTGAGGCAACAGATTCTATCCTCTGAAAAGAACTTTTATTTTTCAGCGAAAAATCTGAATTAAAAAAACCCTCAAACCTTTTACATGCTGCTCCCACAACATAATTTAGATCCACGATCGAAGGAATCTCGGTGCCAAATTCTTCTTTCTCTTTGATGTTTTTCCTAGAGATTTTTAATATTTTATTCACCATTTCTTTCTCCCTCTTCTCCCTAACCCCACAAAAAACAATCCTGCAGAATAAAAATTCAAAACTGTGATGCCGAAAGCAGATATTGTCATCAGCTGGGGGTCAACTCAGATCCCATCTGAGCTCTTATCAAACACACCTGAATATTTGTTCACATTGTTATTGCAGAGAAGAACCTCTCAGGATCTCTTTTCCTGCCTTTCTTCTATAAAAAATTGTGTCTTTCCACTTTAGAAATTGTCAGATATTCAAGTTGCAGATGGATGTGATAAAGGGGGAATTTCCCCTCCTCTCTCCAGCAGTTCCAGAAAAACTTTGGCTTTCAAATCCTAAATCTTGCTGCAAAAATGGAAGATGAGAAAATCCCTTTTTCCCTCACTGCCATCCTTGGAAAAACCAGGTTGCCAAAGTCCTCAGTGCCTCAAGAGCCTTGGATAAAATATTGCATGGAAGGGACCCAGAATTCCAATTTACAGATGTGATAACCAAGAATGAAGCAATCAGCAAGCTGAAGAGAGGAACAAATTACCTTTCCAGTTCTATTGTCTTGAAATTCGTTTTGAAAAGATTAGCTGAAGTCAGAAAAACAAATCTTCTCGAAATGGTTTTATTTTGCTGTAGATGAGAGAGCTAACATCAGTTGAGAGCAATATTATTTTTTTAAATAATGCTCATCCTGGAAAGGACTGAATTCAGGAACCAAGAGGGAAAGTTTTCTGGGCTGCCCTTAACCTAAGCCAGCGATGCAGAGTTGGAAGATTTTGAGCTCAGGTATTTTTTCCACTAATTTAATATTCCTGGGGAAAAAAAAATTAAAAAATAATTACCAGGCTTCCTGTAAGTTTAATATTTTGGCCAGTTGTCCACAGTGCTGTTAATATTTGCAGAATTCATTCAAGTGTGCAAAACAATCTCTTATTGTAATTTTTACTTCCCGCAGTACAAATTCAACTGGACCACTGTTGTTTTGGTTTTTTTTTTAAAAAGAAAAATGGGATTATAGCTTTTTTAGCGTGAAAACTCAAGATGAGGACAAACAACCATTATCAGCACCGGATTTTGCTTTAAAAAAGAAAGGCATTCAGCGTGAGTAGAAAATGCAATTACACTAACCAAGAAAACCATGCAGGGGCTTCTAGCCCAAGCACAAACTGCTCAGCAGCTTTACCAGCTCTGCTCGTGCTTCAGCAAGGAGCAATTAGCAGCTTCCTGAAAAATGTGAGTTTCCTTTGAAACGTTGGTCATTAGGTATGGCTGGAGACAGCAAACTACCCCAGGTGGCCTCAGCCTTCTCCACCAGGGAAGCTCAGGGGTTTTGTGCTTCGCTCAGTTCACATTATTCAAGGCTAATTGGCTACTCTGCCACTTCAAGCTATTTCTACAAGCTTGCTGTTTGGCCGGGCACCGAGCGGATTTTGGATTTTCTGATTTAAATGTCAGCGAGGGATAAAAAATGCTGGGTTTTTGGTGTTGGTTTCAGACTGTGCTTTAGCTCCTGCATGCAGTAATCCCAATTATTGGTCCCCCTCTGGGACATTCTCCCTTCCTCGTGAGATATTAGCTCTTTGATAGATTAATTTGTTCAGTGGGATGGGTATATTTGCGCTGCACATGCTCAGCCTCGACTGAGGTCAGGTTGAGGCATCTCTGACAGCAGAATGTTGTGAAAAATGGTGAAAATATGAGAGCTTTTTTCATCCAATCGGACATCTGAGTGACTTCTGCTCACCTCTGCCCAGAATGGCTGCAAAGGGAGGCACGGTGAGCCTTGAAACAAAATCCAAAACAACTTTCCCATTTTCCAAGCATTTCCTCTGGAGTCTGATTTCCACCAGGATCTTCCAAGACGTGAAAGGAGGTTCAGCCTCGTTTGTTCCACCTCCCTTTCTTGTTCTTCCAGCTCTGCCATTCTGAGCCAAAAGGCAGAAAAACATTTATTTTCCTGGCCAGAAGTGGTTCTGTTTACCTGGGAGAGCAGCTGGCAGGTTGTGTCTAGAAAGGACCTTAGCTGCTGTTCATTTGTGTGCAGGGAACAGAATCTCCTGCTGCAAAGGGCAGATTTCTCTCTCTTACACTGGAAAATGGATTGGGTGGCCTTGCTAGGAATCTCTTCACACTTAGAGTGCAAATTCTCCCTGTGCTTGGTGTGTAAATTGTGTGTAAATGGTGTGTAAATTGTGTGTAAATTGTAAATTGTGTGTAAATTGTGTGTAAAATGTGTGTAAATTGTGTTTAAATGGCAAGCAGGAGGTCTCTGCAGGTAATCTGGATATGTTCACCTTAGTCTTCTTGGTTTTTTGGTTTCTTGGGTTTTTTGGTCTGGTTTTCTTTGGGGGGTGGTGGTTTTGTGGGTTTTTTTGTTGTTGTTTTGTTTTTTTTTTTAATCCAGATTTCAGTAAATCTGCTATCTGGACTCTCAGGCTGCGAATGGCAGAATAAGAAAACATCTTTACTCACAGAAATGGATGTGATGTTGGCTGGGTTTTCTGGCTGACAAAACAAATCTCAAAATCAAATTAAAGCAGGGAAAGTTGAAAATGGACAACAAAAGAGACTGAGAATAGGGGAGGGGTTTGGGGTTTTTTTTTCCCCCTTTATAATGTGATAATCCTTCTGAAACATACTGGAGGAAGGAAAAATGGTTTGAACCCTGGTGACATCGATCAGAGAAGCCTTGCGGCTTAGAAGAAGTTATAACATCAGAAATTACAATTTAAAATAAATGAATTATTAGAAGAGAGATCTCTTCATCTTACTGAAAGACTGTGATCTCTCTCTGCATTAGAAAGTCCAGAATTTGGTGATTTTTCAGGAGCCAAAACCTGGATGAATAATGAGTCTGGAGAGAAGACTGGGGATATATTATGTTTATATTTGCATCAGGACAGGAGAAAAGGCAAGACATTGTTTCTTTCTCTCATCTTTATGAACTACAGCAGAATTTACATTATTAAGAGCAATTTTCTCAGTTCAATGGCAGATCTGAGCATCACATTAATTTACATGACAAAGTAATTCCTGTAGAGCAGCGTCTGATCTTCACCTTCGAGCTTATCAAACATCCTCCAGTAAAACTCTCTTTTTTCACACCAGCAGGCTGGGAATGAATAAAATTAAGCCTCTCGTTAAAATTTTGTAAAGGTTGCACAATTTTCTGTTAACAAGATCATTTGTTGAGTGTTTTCCCCACATCTAATTCAGTGTTCTCCAACTTTTTTTTCCTCAGGGAAAGAGCAGCAATCTATGAGGAGCAAACAGCTCGTGTTTGAAGAATACTGAAATGTTTATCGGTCATTTAAAGGGCATAATCAATATTTATCCCAGTCACAATTAATATTCTGCAAACACAGGGCACATCTTGTCCTTCTGGATCCAAGTAGATTTTTTTTTTTTTTTTTTTTTTTTTTTTTTTTTTTGGTGGTGATGCAATTTAAAAAACTGGTAAATCGTTTAGCTGGTTAATTATAAAAAGTAACTAATCAAGCTATGGTTATGAATTGGTTTCTTGATAAAACAAACTTATATTTTAGCTAGGAGACAACAACAGCAGTGAATATATTCTGCAATAATTAACCAGCTAAGTAAAGAACCTGATTTTCTAAGGTCAAAAAACCCCAAATAATCCAAATCCAACATCTTCACTGAAAGAATCTCTAAAAATCACTCCTTGGATTTCAAGAAGAGTAGGAATTTTATATAAAAGGAAACATTTCAGAAAAATCCGTGGCACCTTTGATAATAAAACGCTTTTCGCTTTTATTTCGCTGCCCTCAGAGAATGCAATTCTATTCATAAAGCAGTTTACAGAACACATTCGGACCCCATCACTAATATTAAATTAATCGCAAAATGAAATTATTTCGCCACAGAACAGTTTTGTCTTGGGTGAGGCAGATTGTGGTTCTGATCTCATTTACAATGGTTTTACATTAGTGTAATTGGATTTCTCTGAAGCTGATGCTGTATAAAAGGGGAGAGAACGTGGCTCATATTTTCTGAGTGCTCACAAATTGCACACAATTGCAAAAAGAGGAATTTCTGCTCTGGGAAGAAATCCATGCAAATGTATTTTGCTAAAAATTTGGCAGCCTTTTTGGAGTGTGCTATTTATATATATATATTTTTTTTTATAAGTTTAGCTCCAACCAGAAAAAATGTTACATTTCCAGTGCAAATGACCACAAATCAGTCAGGAGGTTCACTTTTGCTAAGATTGCTTACGAGAAAATGGGAAAAAAAATTAGAGAATTTCTGAAAGAGGAACATTTTGATTAGGTAATGTTGCTTTGAGGCATTTGTATTTGTTCAGTGCAGAACTACTGAGATATTTATCCACAGGGTAGAAAAGCAAGGTGGAAGAGGATTCCCAGACCATCCTCCTGGTTGGGATCAGTTAAAATCGAGTTATTTGCACAAGAAAAACCAGAATGGTTATGCTGTCTGTGCTGAATTACTCCTCAAACATGCTGCCACATTTTACTTAGTTCTAGCCATGGTTTAGCCAACTTTTTTGTTCTACGTTTTGTTGGGGTTTTTTTCTATTTTATTTTCTAAGCAGAAGCCATAAAATACTTCTGAGAAATCCCTATTAACAGATGTAGAGAAAATCTCCTAGAAAACCCCTCAGCTACAAAGACATCCAAAACACATCCATGACTTTGTCTTTTCCCTTCTCCTCTCTCAGAGAACAGGAGTTTCCTCTTGAGCATTTGTCACCTCCTTTTTTGATAGACTAGAACAACGTTTTTTTGGGGGAAAAAGGACTCTGCTAAGGGATGTAGGGCTCCAGCCTGGCAACATTTTAATACCTTCGTTCAATTAATTTTTAAATAATCAGTAATATTTTCTGGGGTTTTGTGCTTACAGGGAATTTTTGTTGTATTATCTGCATTTTTTAGGAAGTGGGTGTAATGCTTAAGAACTCTAAGGATATTTGCAAGGAGCTAAGAGAGTTTTATTTCTAAAGTATAGGTGAAAAAAATAAAAAAGAATAAATTTTAGGGTTGAATCTGGTTGATCTTTGAGGTCCTTCCAAACCATTCTATGATTCTGTGATTTTCTGTTGTCACTCTATATGGAAACCTGACTTTGTTCCTTGGTCTTGAGTTCCCAGAAATGTGGAGATCAATGACAAGGAGAGAGCTCAAAAATAGACACAGAAAAACTTGAAGCAAACATCTTCCTATCAAAAAAAGTGAAAAGAAATGGAGAAATTAAATATTTGGCAGTGAGATGCCTCGAGAGCAGGTGGTGGATAAAAGATGGTGACCTACAAATATTTGCTGGTTAAATTGAAGGGTAAATACTCTCATTGTACTCCATAAATATTTCTGGGAAAGGGCAAACAGCTCCATGGAGTGAAAAATATTCTGATTTATGGAGTAACATTTACCTTACAGATATCACAGGGTAAATATTTTTTGAGTGCAGTTATTCCACGGAAAGATGTTGTTCTGTCCTCTGCATAGAAGAGTATCTAGGGCAAAATTCATGAAATAAAAGCCAAATATTTGTCAGGTACAACAGCAGCATGACATTGCAGAAATCTCATTATAAACCCAAACATATTTTGGGGAATTTCCTGCAGAGTCCACTCAATTATATGTTGGCTGACCTGAATTCTGTTTTGATAGGAAACCTAAACAAAAACTCCCAGCAACACATAATAATTAGACATAATAATAACAATTACGTGACGACATTATTTAGCTTTTATTAAATCCATTATGTATAAATGCAATTAATAGATATCTATTATGTATAATATGTGTATATATAAATATATGTATCATTATAAATAAAATGCATTATATACAAATGTAATTAATTATTATTAATTACAACAGCAACAAAGCAACAATTACACAAGTAATAACATAATAATGATGAAAAGAAATAAATTGGCAGTGTTAATTAACAAACCCAGACCATCATTACCCAGACTGGTGGCTCTGGGCTGTGTCCACCCAGCTTTTAAATAAATCCAAGAAAGGAGACAACCTTGCAGACTTTCTTTAAGTCAAGTAAAATACCTCTAAAGTCTCTAACATATGTTAATAATGGAAATTGATCACTGAGCCCCAAGCAATGTATCAATCCTGGTAATTGCACAATTGTGTCTCACTTGGACACCAAGGCTGAACCCCAGTCTGATCTCAAACTGAGATTTCAGGATGAAGCCCCGAGGTGGGACACTGCCATTCACAATTTCCTAGTTTTGTTGTCTGAAAAGGAATTTTCTGGGACACTTGGATCAGACAGTGCAGCAGAGTTTTGGGTGTAGTTGGTGTTGCCAAGATGAGTTTCCTTCTCACACAGAACTCTCAGTGATGAAAACCCAGCTGAGCACTAAATATTCACAGCAGTGACTGAAGAATGAGACAATCATCTTTGTAGCAAGCTTCTTCCAGCTTCACCCCTCTTCCTACAACATTTCTTTCTTTCAGTGTTACTCCAGCACACGGCCTTGTGGTTTTTTAAAAATACACGTGACACTTTTCCATATAAAAAAGTCTTGCTGGAGCCTTTGGAAAGGTAAATATTGTATGGCTTATAATAATAATAATCAGTTATTATCTCCTTTTCTCCTTCACTAGATGCAGGACAAGGTTTATCATATTCTAACAAACTTCTTTCTCCTCAGTTTTCTCCTGTGGGTAGATTACAGGCAAGGAGTTTCGTGCTGTGTTACCTGCACTGCTTATTTTGCTTTCTAGACCACCTCTCCATTTCCAGCTAGTTCCTCCAGTTTACCCAGAGGCAAAACCTTCAGCTTCCTTTCTGAGATTCTACTGTTTCAGCATCTCTCATATTCTCAGAAGCATTCCTACCTTTTTAAGCATGCTTAACGCTAATTGAGCCCAGAAAATGCAGCCACACTCCCTTCTGCTGCCGTGCCACAATTAATGTCGCAATTAACAGGAGCTGCATCTTGTTCAAACCTCCAGGAACTTCTGCTGACTGCAGAATATGCATTTTGCAGGATTTAAAGCAGTGATCTTTTATCAGGGCTCTCGATTCAATGCCATTCTCTGTGGTTTCCTTCCGCCATCTCATCGTTCAGAATTCCTGTTCTGGGGGTCAATCGCTTACTGTGGCACAAAATGTGGCTTTTTCTGCTCAAGGAAGTGCAGCTGTGTGAGACAATACTTGGTTCAGAAAGGGAACAACAGGAGGAAACCTCTCCAGAGTGATGCCTAAAACAGGCTGACCTGAAACAGAGGACAGATAAAGTCAGGAGAATGAAAGGCAGATAAATTTATTGAAGCCCTACAGGTGCATTCAGGGCAGACAAAGCCTACTGAGAGGCTACACCCAAAATCAATGCCGAGACATGAGCTAAATCACTTTTTCTAAGTTCTGTCTTATTAACATATCAGCCCCAATTCTCCAGTTACCCCTGCAGCTGATGATGCCAATCAGCCCAAGCTTGCTCTCCAATTCACTGTTTACATATTTTTGGACTCTGAGGCAGCAAAATGTCCTTGGATTTTCCAAGTGAAAGGAATTGTTTTGTCTAAAACACTGGGAACAGAGGTTTTTAGCACTTTATGAGCTACACACCAGAACTACAGATACATGAAAAATAGAAGCTAAAAATCCTTAAGGCATCAAGAGGTAAAGAGCAATCTCTGGAAACCAGGAGATGAATGTTTACCAAGCACCCCTCAAGTTAGATTCAACAAAGGAATTAAGGCTGTTTTAGTGGGAAAGAAACCAGGAGGTGAATGTTTACCAAGCACCCTTCAAGTTAGACTCAACAAAGGAAATAAGGCTGTTTTAGTGGGAAACAATCCAGGCTTGGCAAGGTAGAGGGTCTTGGGGAATGGAATAGGTGTTTTCCATCTCTAAGATCGATAATTCTATTTTACTATGACTAATCTCACCTTGCTTTCATATTCTCTCCTGTAACCTGTTCCATGTACTTACTGTCCTTCCTGTAATGCAATTATCTGAGAACTGATGGCCATCTCATGCATGCTCAGTGCTTCAGGAGGATAAACTGTTTTATTTCTGAATCATCTGGAATAATGGATTGTAAAGTCTAGACCTGGATATCTTCAGTCTACTTAAGTCCTTAATTCCATTTGTCTTATTTTCTAGTAAATCTCCAGTGTGTGAAAAGGGGTGCCAAAGAGTAGAAAGGAATGAAAATGGAGTAAAAGACAGAGATTAAAGAAATATAACAATGTTTTTGAACCAGATGAACATAGAATTAAAAGTGAAGCAGGTAAGGGAGGGAAAATTAAATAGGGATGAAGAAAGATAAAAATCCTCAGCACTGAAGATATACTCAATGGATATTAACATTGAGATGCAAAACTTTCATTTTGATATCTTTATATCAAGTCCATGATAAGGATGTACTAAAACCCATTTAGATTTTCATTGCTATAGGCTGCAAGAAATTATGCTGATGACTTTCTAGCTTTTGCTGGAGAATTGCTCCACACACATCACAAACCCCACCATCACCATTAGGAGTGACCCTGGTGACAAACTTCAAAGAGATGCCAAATCCTGAATAGTTGTAGAGACTCAGCTGCCCCCAGTGAAAATCCTGAATGCATTTCGTGATGTATAATTATGTAAGAGAGGTGCCAGGGAATTGTAATCAATGTCAGGTTAGATGCCAGACAAAGCTAAAGACTTGGGGGAAAAAAAGTCAGATCAGACAACCTGATAAATGCTGCAAATGGAGCCAAAAATACAGTGGGATGAAGCAAGAGAGGGTTCTTTGAAGGAAAATTCTCAGCCAGAAATATATTCCTACACTATTTTATCTTTCTCTGCTGATAAAAGGTCTCACTGTATTCCCCTGAATACAACTGTAATTCCCTGAAATTCCAACCTTTCACAGGTTGGGAAAAAACACCAATGGATTTTTTTTTGTTTTAGATCCAGGTGATTCAGATAAGTTTGAGGCCAATGAGAAAAAATTCAGGGCTAAAGTCCTAGAAGGAGAAAAGAACAAAATCCTTCCAACACAAATGATGGGAAATGACTGTACAACAGATATGAGCAATGTAAAAAAATGCTGATCAACACTGGACCACCAAACACACCAAAAAGATTAAAAGAAGAAAATAAGGACAGAAGAAATGGTGGCAGAAAGAGGATGAGGCCAGAGATAGGGAAAAATACAGATGGATATCATGGAAAAGGAAAGTGGCAAAGAGGGAAAATGCAGCCAAAAGAAACTCAGCTATTATTTAGGTACAGAGGTTCGATTTTTTCATGTTGCCATGTGGATTTCCTGCCCTGACTGAACAAATTCAGTGCTCACTGCTGCACCTCGTGCTGCTGTGCTGCTTCTGCTTCTAGGTGAAAATATTCTGGAAATCTCCGTCCCACCACTTCACAGGGATTGCACCTGGGGTGCTTAATTGCTAAATGCTCTCAGAATGTTAATGGACAAGTAATGAGTGTAGGAGAGGCTGTTTGGTGGATTAGATTTCTTAATGGACTTTCTGGAGGCGTGAGAAGTAATTAATCTCCCCAGTAACGCTCTGTCACCTGCTGCTGTGGTTTTCCAAAGGTCTTTTACCAAAACAGCGCTTTTTGTTTGTGCACTGTTGTGTCCATTTGCTCTCTGAAAAGCCTGGGGTGATGGGGTTGTGAGATGTGTAACTCCTGGTGTTGCTGCAGGAAGAGAAATCCACAATTCCACGCAAAATATCCACACTTTCCTCCGTCAGTTACACCAACATTCAGTAGCCCTTAGCTCATTCTTAAATATTAACTCCATACGGCGAGTTAATAACTAAAGTTATTTAGTTATTTAAATGATTTACTAGTTATCAACTAAATTTATTTAGTTGACATGGAATTCTCCCTCTATTTGGAGAATTTCACTGCTCAGGGGAGCTGGCAGGAGGATTTTCAAGCCTGCTGGCTCACAGGACAAGCTGGTGGTGATGAATTTCCCTCAGCCAGTGGCTGTGGGGTGAGTGATGGGGAACATGTCGGGTGAAGCTGTTGGAACTCCCAGCAGAGCTGAAATGTGTGGAAGAGAAACGGGGAAGGTCAAAGCAGTGCTTCCATCTCAGCCAAGAAAAAAATAAAGTCAGGCAAGAAAGGGAGCTTTATTTTTGGTGATGGTTGGTTCTTAGGCAGCTTTCTCTTAGCTTGAGCAGAGGTTGTGAAACGTGAAATTGTAGGTTTGGAATTGGAGTATTCTGGATATAAAATAGGGGAGTGATGTGGGTGCATGAAAACAATGCATGAAAACAGCAAATCTCCCACCAGTTTTAGCTGATCTTCTGCTAAAAGACTACATTTTGAGAGGAGAAAACATATTTCAGGTGATTTTTAGCCTTCTAAGCGTTAATTCTTCATAAGAAATGAGCATTTGCTTAACCAAAACCAGTCACTAGGCCTGAATGATTTTTATCAGATGTAGGACGATGAATTCACTTTATGGCATTCTGTTCTGTGTGTCTCCCGGTGTATCTCAGCAGAGATAAAAATGACAAATTTTGAGCTGTGATAGATGGTTAATCACCATGGAAGGGAGCGTGGGAACTTGCAGTTCGTGTGAATAAAAATCATGTAAATTCCAAAAGATTTCAGGTTAGAACAATAGGTAATGGAGTAGACATGAAAAATAACAGTTTTTTAGAGCTGAAATATGTTTTCATGGAAAACAAATATTTTCTTAAAATTTAAAACAGTGGAGCTATTGAAGGAAAGGGACTCAAAAATCCCAACTCAACCTCAGCTCAGGATTTAGGATAGTTTCTGTTCTTGTACTGTTGAGACAAAAACAAAAGCAGTTCAGAAAATAATAGTTTTGGGCATGGGAAAGAAGATCCAGCAAAGCCAGTAAGCTCTGTGTTCACTGGAGGGAGAATTACTACATTCCTTTGTCTTTTTGAGGAAACAAACCAGCGAAATTCATACACAAAACAGAATCAATTTCCATTTCCTGTGAGGCAGAGCCATTCTCAAAAAGGCACCTGACATATCCAAAGCTATAAAGCAGATCATGGCACAAGGCTGCTTCCTTGTTTGGCTGTTTTGTGTTTCAAATACATGATGGGAAAATATCAAACCTTTCTGTTAGCAAACAAGGATTCTGAAGGCTTTGCAGGTAACTCTTCATCTGCTGAAAAAACAGGCAAAAGAAAAGAGTGGATAAAGAGGAGTATAAAAGTATTTGATTAAAAAAAAAAACAAACCAAACAAAAACAAACCTCTCCAGATGCCTTTGAAATGCAGGCTGTGATCAGCAGAGCTGCAAAATAAAATCCTGTAAAAAAGCAATTAAGAGATGGCACAGGGTGGCAGCCATAGCCTGTTCTTCACCCCTAAAACCAAAGCACTGCTGTTATCGAAAGGCCACAGGATTACGAGCACTGAGATGCTGCAGAAAGCTTTATTGGAAGGACATCTGGAGGTCAGGGAAGTACTGAAAGATCTCACAACAGTGGAGGATATTTGATACTCTCACCTTGGGAAGCAGCGTTAAGAAAACCCTAAGGGCTCATCACATATGGAGGAGTCAAGGAAGAATCAAATAAAAGGATCAGGGTTAGTGGTTATGGGTGAGAGAAAGCTGACTGAAGTGAAATAGATCTAGAAATAGATGTAGAAATATAGGTATAGAAATACAGATATAGAAATCCCACAGGGCTCAGCTCAGTGCTTCTGTGTATTGGCAGGGTTTGATGAATTATTGTGATTTCATAAATGCTGTACTGTGTTAAAAGTACTTAAAATTGACTTCCCATTTTAAAGTCCAAAATGTCAACACAAATGTCTTCTAAGCAGGAGTTTCTTTCTTTCCCTCCTGTAAGACAAGAGTGGGAAACATCCTTCTGGGAATGTGTTTTCAGATGCCAGGGAATCAAAATGAAGCTGTCCATAGGTCATATTTTTTTCTTTTTCATAAGAACAAATGCAAATAATTATTTTAAAGTAACTACTCATGAGAATAAATCTGCTCATCAGGCTAATTGCAAGCAGACACTGTCTTTCCATCACAATAAATTCACAATGGTTCATTAGGTTGGGACGATGAAATGGATCATCTTGCTCCGACTGACATTATCTTAAATGGTAAATTTCTCCGAGCATGTGTTGGAATTTGCAGCATACCTGTGCAACAAAAAATAATTAACCAATAATGAATTGGTTAATTATTATAATTAATAACCAAATATAATAAATAATAAGAAAAAGTAATTAACCAATACCCAATAATTCCAATTAAGGAATTGTTTGGAAGACAATTAAGAGAGGGAAAACTAACATTTCCTGCAGATCCCAGATCTCCACCTTGACTAAATGCTGAGGTGAGGTTTAAACAGATGAAATGCAAGTGTTGAAATGTCAGCACCCACCTGAAGGGCAGCATCTTGCTAAATTACAGAAAATCTGATGTTTTCAGTCACAGAAAGGGGTGATTTCATTTTTCACAATACATGAAGAAATATATTGGGAACAAAAATAAAGAAACTGTGTTTTTAGTATTTTCATTATGACCCCAAAACCAGCCTTGAAGATCAAGCACCATCATGGCATTTATACTCCAGGAGGAACTGTTTAATCCCTGACTGTTGTTGTCTAACAGGAACGGTGTGGTCATTTTTCTGTTTCTTCTGTTCTAGCAGCTCTCCTTTTCCTCCCTTTTGCAGGGATTTAAACACCCTGTGGTCTTGCTGAACCTTTCCCTCCATTTCCCTGGCTGAGCTGGCTGTGGTCAGTGGATGTGATGGAGGATTTTATCATGGACCTGGCTCTGCACGCAAAATTGGGATTCTAGCTAGGGAAGGACAAGGAGAGAGGAAAAGCTGGTTTAATATCTCAAAAAAATAAATTAGGAAGCATCTCAGCTCCAGTTCTCTTCTTTCTTACTTTATCTTTCCTAAGAGAACTTTTGACTTAACTGATTTTTTTAATTTTTTTTTTTTTTTGCTCTGAACCTTTGAGAAAGAAGAGTCAAGGTCATTGTTTCCCATTTCTACCCTCAGACTCTAACTTTGGCCATAGATCTGGGATGCTGTTTTATTATTTCTTTTGGAGGATAATCCCTGATCATTGCAAACTCAAAACACAATATGTCTCACTTAGGAGAAAGTAAGGTTATTCTGGGGATTAAGTTTTCCCCATTACACTGCTAAAGCTCACACACTTGATTTTGCTCCTTATTTCTATCACCCACACTGATATTTCCAAATCAAGCAGGCAAAACTGCCACTCAGGTTTACAATAAAGAAATAAAGATATTTTCTCTGCCCTTATCTCCCTGCAGCTTCTTCCTGGCTTCTGCTCTGTTCAGATCCTATCTACCCCAAGGCAGCTCAACCCAAATTCACTTAGAAAATTTACCTTCAGGACGTAATCCTAGTGCCTACAGAAGAGAATATGTGCTGTGCCATTGGAACCAGGATTGTCTCAAAGTCAGTGTGTCCTGGGCTACTCGGCCTGGAGAATTCCAGTGAAATTCAAGATGTAGCTGACTGGGAATGCTCTCGGAATGTTTGTAGGTTCTGCCAGTTTTGCCTCTGGGCAGCAGCTCTTTGCTGAAATGATGACATTGAAGGTGTTCTGTCACCAAGTGAAGGTGCAGGACTTCAGCTTTATGTGGACAGCCCTCTGGAATATTTACTGTGACAACAAAACCTGCTTGAAAGCATCCTGATATCCTGGCACACCTGCACTCCACAGAGCCTTCACATGGATGGTGGAGTTCCCCCCAAAACCCTCAAGTTGCCTGAGCTGTTAACACAGAAATGCTGGTTTTTCTGGATAATCTATGTCTCCCGTTACACCTGTCATTCCAGAATACAAAAAAGCCTCTGAGGTGTCCATTCTGTAAAAATTATAATGAAGAGTATGATATTTTCCTTCTCTCTACATGATGCTTTGCTCCCAGCCCAAAAGTGAAAAGCAAAAGAAAGAGGCACCAAATTGGCTGAGAAAAAGCTCTTGTGGGCCTCTAAAGCCTCATCCTTTTGATTTCAAGCCACAGGTTTCATAATGACATCACCATTTAATTCCGTGGAATTAATCAGCACTGGTGCTCCCAACTTCTGTTACCTGAAGCCTTTTCTCCCTTTAGCAAAGCTAATTTCAGCTGCTGTCCCTGTGACCAATGTCACAAACTATGAATTTCAGCCGTTAACTGCCGCCTGCAGAAACCTGTCTGATTTGTCCACCTCACCTGCAATGCAGGAGGGATGGAGCTGAGTGAATGACAGCACTCTGAAGGGTTTTATAAAAATGGTGCAAGCAATTTGTCAAAATATCTGTTATTTCTGTGTATTTGCTTGTCCCGCCTCCCTCCAGCCCCACAGTTACTCTGCACACACTCAGCTTTTTTTATCTTTGGATATTCCATCCAAACAATGGGATGGAAAAACCTCCTTTTTTTGGTTGTGTTGTTGTTTGGCCAAGGAAGAGCAGAGCTGGAATTTTTACCATGTGAGCTCAATGGCAAATGGCAGCAAGTAGAAGATTTTAAAATGAAAAAAAACCTCAGGCTCAGGACAGTCTGTGGAGTGTGAATTTGCATTCCAGTAGGGTCTGGATCTGTGATTCTGAGTGATTGCTGCCATGTCAGGGTCACAACAAAAACACTGCCTTTGGTCTCAAAGGGAAAGAGGGAAGCAAAACTGAGACCCAAGGCAGCAGCAGTGGAGAAAGGAGCATTGCCAGATTTAGAATTGTCCACCTTGGAGCTCCAGAGGGAATGGGAACTCGAGGTGTCCTTCAGAGCAGGGCTTGTTGCAGTGAGAAATATGCAGGAATAATTCAGTATTTCCTGCCTGCACAGGGGAAAGGCAAAGCGCAGAGATCGTGTGGATCTGAGAGCCATCCTCAGGGGACAGATATTTGTGATGGATGAGACTGAAATCAGAATTATTAGTTTGACCAGGGCATGAGTTCTTAAACCCTAAATCAGCTCTTGCAACATCCTGCAGAATATTTAATATGAAATCCAACTTGTGAGGTACGAAACTGTCACTGAATGATGGCAAATCCCAAATCTTTAATGAGGTTTTTCTTGTGTTTTATGGGATGCAGAGCTGTAACCTACTTTCTCCTCTGATTAAGGACAGAAAGTGACTAATTTCCAGTGTTGCATCATTTGTTAAAAATAATAAAAAAATATGAAAAATCCCTTAGAAGCCTAATGTGGAAAATTAAAGAAGTCTGGATGAATAAACTTATCTCCAATTAGCTTAAGCTGTGCAAATCCTTTAGATGAAACATTGAAATGTTTTGGACACACTACTTGATGAAGTCTAGTAACAGCATCAGGTTTTTCAGAACAACCTGATTTTCATGTTACAGATGTGTCAGCATAAGTATGGGTGCACTAATCATTCTGGTGTAATTAACTGCCTGGTGAAATGTCTCATTAGCGTGGGGAGATGCTGATGAATAATTTGTCATATTCTAATTATTCCTTTCTCACCCCCCCCCCTTTTTTTTAAAAAAAAAAATAAATATACATAATTATAAGCATTTAGGAAATAACTTGCCTGGCGTTGAAAATTCTACCTCATCATTTTGATCCTTCCAACTTTTCTGAAGTGCTTAGTTTATGCAAAGTGCAGAGAATGAGGGTGGAAATCGCTGCTCTGTGATGTTGCAGAAGTGCACAGGGTGAGCCATGAACACCAGGGCTCCATTCCAGGTGGATTATTTAGCATTAAGTTGGCCCTGTGCTTGGAATTACTCTTCTATTTTTATTCTTGTTTGGTCTGAAGAATGTGTTGAGGTGAGGAGAGGGGAAAGCAGAAATTGCAATATTTTTTGTGGTTGCTTTTATCAACATTTCCCGCAGTGAGGCATTTCCACTCTCATTCGAATATAACCTTGAAACAGCTTCACTAGAATAGCACTATTAAATAATTCTAATAATTAAATTAAATAATTAAATCATTAAAATTAAATAATTTTATTTAATTTTCCACCTTTCTGGGCTCTCATACACAATGTGAAATTCTAGATTCAAGGACTTTGAGCTGAGGATTTGCTCCTTGTAGTTACGTTGTGGATGAAGCTCAAGCTGCTTTCTTTCTCTTTATCCTCCTTTTTGAAACAGAGAAGGAATGGCTAACCCTAATGATTCAAAACAGAACTAATAACCCTCTTGTTTACTGTCCAAGAGCCAAAGAGATCTTTTATTTAAAGAAGAGAAGAGAAGAGAAGAGAAGAGAAGAGAAGAGAAGAGAAGAGAAGAGAAGAGAAGAGAAGAGAAGAGAAGAGAAGAGAAAAGAAAAGAAAAGAAAAGAAAAGAAAAGAAAAGAAAAGAAAAGAAAAGAAAAGAAAAGAAAAGAAAAGAAAAGAAAAGAAAAGAAAAGAAAAGAAAAGAAAAGAAAAGAAATAAAAAAGGGATTTGGGGATTTTTCCTCCTCTTGCCTTAGGAGCAGTGAGAGTGATATCAGAGCACTCATCAGATCGCTCTCTTTTTTCCCTAAACTGACATTGATTTCAGTCACAATTTTCAGTCTCAGAGCTGCTCAACATGCTCTGCCAGTGTGAAATGTTTCTCCTGAGTTCTCCCAAGTCCAGTTCTCGTTATTATCACCATGGCCCTACCCTTTAATTAGCCCAAAGAGGAAGCATTTGATTCCTGAATATCCTTTTTGCAAACCTGCTGAGCACAAAATCCTAAGAAATACATGGAGGATTGCTTTCTAGCTATGCTTTTTTATTAGGAAGAGTCTAAATTTTGTATTCTGGCATTGACTGAGGGCTCTGAGGTGATGATAATTCAAATCAGACTTATGAAGCAAAGAGAGTGCTTTCTGTGAACTCTGCCAGCCTCTCAATTGTTTGCTATTTTTTCATCCTTCCATAGTTCTGGGAGGTTTTTTGATCCATCCCACATTTCCATATTCATTCTGAAAATGCAGTGAGTGAAAATTCAGTGGCATGGAAGAGCAGCAAAGTCAAAAGCCTCACTCACCTGTGTTTGTGCACATATTTAATGTCTGGGAGGGAATTCAGCACTGGGAAATGCCTTCCAGCAAATATTCCTCGATCTCTGCTACCCCTGAGCTCTGAATTACATGGGTATGAAATCAGTTCCCTGGACTCATCCCTGTTTGCATTCAGCCTGGCGTGGCAGCTCTTAGGGACAGAAAAAAAGGCAATTTCAGTCACATATTCATGGCTCTTTAGAGAGCCAGCACGGTCAGGCTATTAAAAGAAAGAAGCAGGACCTAGGTGGGCTTTGTTCTGATGCTGAGACACACAGCTTTAGTGGGACTTCAGGCTGTATTTGACTTTAACCCACTGTGACTCATTTTCCCGTTATAAATTTGGAATAACTGTGCTGCCCTTCTGCACAGGGAGCTTCGGAGGCTTATTTTTTTAGGTTTATTGAGGTTTATTGAGCTGGGAAATGTCACAATGAGACACCATTAGCACCCACATCCCTCTTCAAATCTTCTGGATCTCACAAATCACTGGCTGGAATGCTAAATGCTGCTCCTGGTTGGTTATTTTTTACATTTCTCAGTATTTTTTAATGAAGGTGTACAGAATTATTTAAGTGAAACACCCAAAATAAATAAGCAGGGGTTAATGTAAGGACTTTTATCCACCTCTCTCTCCTGTAATGTCATTTATTTTAGATCAAAGCACTCTTGTTTCTGGCAGGGACTGTGACTGCTTGCACAGCATCTAACCACACAGAGTTTGTAATGTGAGCAGTGAACTTCTAGGAAAGTTTGCATTGAATATTTTTCATCACATGAAATACTTAAGGCTCCCAGCCAAGAAAATTTCCCCCTACAAGATAGAATTTAAATGAATGCTGTTCCCAGAAAGGAGAAATTTAAATGTAGACCTGAGTATTTTCTCAAAAGGGAAGCTTAGATGCTCTTTGGACCTTTTTTTTTACCTTCTCCAAGAAGGAAAAGTTTCGAAATTCAGGAGTGCACAGACCTGTCTGTGTCAGGAGATGTAATACAAATGGTGTTATGTGTAAGGAAGGCAGTTAAGATGATCTTTACATGAAACTTCTGGCCATCAAAAATCAAATAATTGATTATTTTCTCATCTTTGGGGATGCTTAGGTTGTTGTTGTCATAAATAAATAGGCAATAAGTGCTTTCTTGAAGTATCCTTGTGAGTGAAGTGTGAGACTTTGCCAACATACTTGAGAATAAATGACACCTTGGTTATCATTACTGCAATAATGTTTGCCCTGAGAATTTCAGGTTGGCTTTATTTATAGTTTCAACATAAAAGTACATCCTCAGGTGACAGGATAAAATTTAATAGTGTAACAGCTGGGGAATACACAGCTGAAACCTACTGGAGACTTTGGATTCTGCCCTGTATCTGACTACTCAGTGCATGGAATGAAATTTATCTTTCACTCTTTTTTGTGTTATGATTTGCAGGCTGGAATTGTCTGTCCCAGCAATCCTGCCTGTGTCGTTTACATCACCTGTAGTTATTCCCCAGCTGGTTTTTGTGGGAACAAATGTCGCCTCAAAGCCAAAGCTCTGAATTCCAAATCCAATAAATTTCACCTCAAAACCAAAGCTCTGAGTTCCAGATCCAACGAATATCATCTCAAAACCAAAGCTCTGAGTTCCAGATCTTTAAAATGTCACCTCAAAACCAAAGCTCTGAATTCCAAATCCAACGATGTCACCTCAAAGCCAAAGCTCTGAATTCCAGATCTTTAAAATGTCACCTCAAAACCAAAACACTGAGTTCCAAATCCAACAAATGTCACCTCAAAACCAAAGCTCTGAATTCCAGATCCCAACAAATATCACCTCAAAACCAAAGCTCTGAATTCCAGACCCAATAAATGTCACCTCAAAACCAAAGCTCTGTATTCCAGATCCAATAAATGTCACCTCAAAACCAAAGCTCTGTATTCCAGATCCAACAAATGTCACCTCAAAACCAAAGCTCTGAATTCCAGATCCAACAAATGTCACCTCAAAACCAAAGCTCTGAATTCCAGATCCAACAGATGCAGCACAGAGGGATTTGTCTGGCAGCTGATTGATGTTTAGTTTGCCCCAACACAGCACTAATGACAGACAACAAAGATGAATTTAAACCACTTTTATATGTTTTTTTTTCCTTTCTCTTGTGGACAGGTATTGTTAAAGTGTCCTTCAGCTCTTTGCTGTCATTTGATGTCCCCTGGGAGCTGATCTGACAAACTCAGAGCTGTTTTTGGCATTTCCTCAGCCCCAGAGAGCTCCATCTGCATAGAAGGGATGATCAAGGAGTCACTTTGATTTTTCATTGTGCTGCAGGAGTTTCAAAGAAAACACAGGCAGAGCTGGCTTTTGTTTTTCCGAGCTGAAAACTTGTTTGGTGCTGCTGGGTGAGATGTAGCAATGACTTCAAATAGCACAACAAGTTTATCAAGTGGCTTTAGGTAGAAAGAGTGAAGCATTACAAGGAAGGCTATTCTTTCCTTCTGTTAAAAGCTGAGAATGAAATGTACTGAATTGGCATTTCAAGGTAATGGTTCTTTCAAAGTATAGGTAAAAAAAAATGAGAAAAGGACATTCAAGCAGAAAAAAAAAATCCTAAAAAGCCTAACACTCACCCCAACCCAAAAAACTCCAAGAAATGTTTTGCTTGAGATTGGTGGATAGAATTGAGGTGACTTAAAATAATATAATTTGACAGGTTTGTTTTGCCAATAAACTGAAAAAAAAACCCCAAATCCTTAAGAAGAGCTTTAGTTATCCTGCTTCTTTCTTGGTTTTACTCAGTCCTGTCACAGGGATGCATTTTAAACATCTTTGACGATGTTATGTGATAAAATCCTCCAAGCAGCAATTCTTTTTATTGCCTCCATACATTGCACTGAACCCCTTTTCCTGCCTTTGCAGTCCGCCATCCCATAACTATCAGACCCTATACTTTTATTAATATATGCTATCCCTTACTGATATTTTTCTTTTTTCTTTCTTTTTTTAATGTTTTTCCTTTCCTTTTATGTTTTTCCTTTCATCTTTTTTATTTTTCTTTTCTTTTTTCCTTTTTTTCTTTTTTCATTTTTTTTCTTTTTTTTCCTTCTTTTTTCTTCCTATTTTTGTGGCAAGGTTTCCCTGGAGCATGAAATGGTCCCTGACAGATGCCAGCCAGTCATGATCCCCTGAAAGTAGTGCTCAGCATGTTGATCTTTTTCTTTCTTGCACAGCCTTAGCAATTAAGCTTGATTAATTTTTTTCCAGACACCAGAAATGAAATGGTTATAAATAATTATGCAAATGCTATAACCACACTTTGCTTAGAGTATGAATTCATTGAAATAAAGACATCCTCATTTGTACAATGGAGTTTGTACTCTGAGGTGTTAATCAGTCATTAAGGCTTTAAATGTAACATTTAAAGGGATGATGGCATAGAAGAAATATTTCTATTTCCCACAGAACAAATGAACACCAATGACAAACTGAGTTCATATAATGGTCTTTCAGAATTCTCCATTCTGGTTCTTTCTATTTTAACTAAAAAAAGGGAAAATAAGATTTTTTACGGCTAATGACATTTGCATCACCACTGCTGTCCTCACCAAGGAGGTCTGAAGACTGGAGAAGAATCTCAAGAGTGAAAATAGAAAACACAAACCTCTTGTCCCACCTTCCTTCATAGACAGTGTTTTCCGCAGAAAGATTTAACATTTAACATTTAACAGCTTAGTTTTCAAACTCTGGAATGGGAAATTCACGGGAGCTTGTCTGGCTTTGCTCTGTGCTGTTCCCCCACATGAAATATTCAAATTCTGTCCCTCTGGATGAGTGCAGAAAAATCACCAACAGCTTATTTCCTGCACATCAAAATTCTTAACCACAAACTTTAAATCTGCCTTCATGTGTGAGTTTTTTCTCATCATATTTCAGAACCCCACAGGAAGATTAATAATGAGGAAATCAGAGAATGACACAGCTCTGCTGTTTGCTTGATTGCTCCTTCAAACCTGTTTACTAATCCCAAACATTTCTATTCCTAATGGCTTTGTTTGGTGTTCCAGACTGATGTTGCATCAAATTATGAGCTTGTTTGTTTGTTTTCTGCAGGAGTTCTCCTGTAAATTAGCAGCAGTTAATGGGGAGTTAAACCATTCTCAAACCTGACTGTCAAATTCACCCAGTAGGGAAAAAAAATTTTGAAAAAAAGACCTTTAGAGGCAATTGGCTGTTATATAAACACTCCCCAGGGATAACCCAGAGTGACACGAGAGGAGTGGTGACCATGGGGGAAAGAAGTTATTAAAAGTATTTCCTGGCTGGCAAAGTACAAATCAGAGCCTTTTTTCACCCTTTCAGAAGTAATTGCCTCCCTTCACTGCCCTGGGTCATGCTGTCTGATTTGTTACTGGCGTTTAGGAGTAAATAAATCAACTTTTCTGGTCCATGATCTCACTGTGGTGCTCCCAGTAGAGCCACTGCTGCTGGAAGTGAGGAGGAAAGGTGAAATTGTACCCAACTCTGCAGCAATTTGTGTCTTACATTTTCTCTCTCGGATTGCTGTGAACTTCCAGAACCAGCTGGGAATGAAGGAGCTGCAGAGTTGACTGAACCACTGTCCAAAGATGTGGTTGATGATCTTCGTTCTCGAATTTACACAAATTGCCTGTCTTTTAATACCTCATTTTCTCCTGCATTTTTAGCCAGACCTAACCTCAAATGTTCTCTAATCGGGAAATCCAGCGATGCCATCAGTCCAACATATAAAATATACATTGGCTGTCGTGGAACATGTGCACTGATAGTGGCATTTAGCATCTCAGCCTCATCTTGCAAATGGCAGATTTTGAGGGTTTGCATAATCATGTCAACTGCTCAGCCTGAAAATCCAGATCCATTTGAAGGTGTATCTATTGCTGAATTAAATTCCTTCCTCATATTCAGGAAGAAAAGACCCCAAGGATTTTTATTATTAATTAATGGCTTTTTAGCATGCACGCCTGCTTCACCCAAATGGCTTTCTCAGCTGCTGCCAGCAACCTCAGACTGTAAAAACTTTCCTTTTACTTTCCAGTTGTGAGTAAACTGTGACATTTAGATTTTCTGCAATGCTGCTCCAGCTTGCCTATGCAAATTTACGGCAGTTTAAGATACTCACTGTATGAAATGAACATCTAACACGTCTGTAAGGTTTAATGTTTGAAAACAGTGTTCTGAGTCTTGGTTTTAAATTTCTCAACAAGAGTTTGGTAAGAAACTCTTCCCTATCTTGAGTTTAAAAGAAAAATTACTGAATAGAATCACAAAATCGTAGAGTAGGTTACATCTTAGTTTGGCAGTTTGTGCATCATTGAGAAGATTCTTTTTAAGTTAATGAATCACAGATAAAATAAACTTAACATCTTCTACTCTAGTCTCTTCTACTGCTCATTGAAAAAGATTAAGTGTAAGAGATGTTTTATTCAAAACCAGATCATATGAGCCTTATAGTTATATTTTTATAAAAGGAGTTCTATATTTTTATTTGCAAACAGTGGCATAAAAACATGAACAACCTCGAGATCATTAACTAAGCACTCCAGCAATTTTGTTTTGGGAAAAAACCCCTGTTGTTGATCAAAATTAAGAGGTTTGTAATTGTGTTAGAACCTCAAAATATTACAAAAAAAAATGCACTGTGAACCAAATAAAGAAGGAAACCCAAAGTTAAATAATTCAACCTAATATATTTTGGATTTTTATTTTAGCGGAAAAAAAATCTGTATTTCAGACTGCTGGAATAGGGTAAGTGCTTGTCATTCTTTCCCTCTCTCTCTCTCCCTTTCTCTTTCCCTTTCCTTTTCTTTGCCAGAGGCACAGAAATCATAGAAATGTTGAGTTTAGAGAGAATATCTAAAGTTCATCTTCTCCAGTCCTCCTTCTAATACATCCTGGAAGGTTAGCCTTCTTTGCTGCAATAGAATATTGTTGGCTTGTTAAGATGGAGGCTTTCCCCTTTTTCTTTATTTTTTTTCTCACTCCAAACCACGAAAAAAACAAACAAACAAACAAACGACTAAGCAATAAACCAAAATGCCAACTTTCAGAGAGATGTCAATTACTCCTCTGAAAAGGCACTGTCCTGATAATTATTATCTGAGTAGGTGGTTTTAGCTGTAAGGATGCTCACAAATTTCAAATACTGAATTAGCACTCTTCTAACAGGCAAGTATAGAGATAACTTCATAAATACAAGTTACAAGCATTAGTTGACTATTTAATGGCATCTGGAAAATAATTGAGTTTATTTCAGTCTAGGTTGAGTGCTTATATCTCATAAATATGTACACTGGAGAAAGTTGCAGTTGTGTTCTCCTCACTTTAGGTGACTGGAGAACAATTAACTCTGGTTTCGATTAATTAAAAGAAAAAAAAAAAGAAAATCAGCCAGAAGTCTTGGAGCATTAAATTTTTTTAATGAAAGCCTTTTTCCAAACTCTTGTCAAGGGACCTTTTTACTCTTGTTTCTATGATTAGCTGGAAGATAAATGATTGAGCTTCTGTGTACATCTAGGGTTACATGTTACAATTTACAGAAATGCCAGTGCAGTGAAACAACCCAAACACCGATGAATGCACTGCCAATCCCTCTGTAATTACCTCAGAGCTGTCACTTTGCTGGGTGTGCTCAGAGCATTAGTGCAGAACTAATGGGAAACAGCCCAGAGATCAATATTCCTCGTCAAGTACAACTATATTGCCAGGGACTTATTAGCATGTGATACCTTCTGATTTTTTCCTTTTTATCAATTTTATTAAGTGCATTTCATTATCATCCTTAACATATAACACTGCACTTTTGGTTGGATCCTCAGCTCATTCTGGGCAGAGTGATTCCTTTCTTTTGCAACCTGTGTTTTTCCTGAATTTTTCCAACAACAGTATTTTTTCTGAAAAATTCTCTCTGCCTCTACAGGCATTTTTTTTATCAAGTGGAAGGGATAGTGAAAAAATAGTAGCAAAGTGGGAAAGATGCATATTATGATAACTGAAGCTAAGTGTTTAATCTGAAAAGGGAAAATCTACCCATTTCCAGGTGTTTCTGCTGTGAATTGCACAAAACCTTCCCAAAAGATAGGGAACAGATGAAATATGGTTTCATTATATGGGAAACCAATGGTCACTGCCCACTTGTCAAGATGTATTTTCAAGCTACATTTTGACCACATTTCTGGGTTTTGCTTTGCATTGCCAAGTTTTTGTGCTTTACTTTCAATAAAAATTTAGAAAAGTACGAGGGGAAGAGGATAATTTATTTGTCTTTAATTCATTTATTTATTATTATTTATTTGCCATATATACCTGAATGGAAGAATTCTAGCTGCCAAAAGCGACTTTTGCCAAAGAGCAAGCTGAATGCAGCCATGATCTGATCCAGAATGGAAAGTTCTGTGTTCAAATTATAAAACACTTAATTATTCTGGGAACATTTTTCAGTGCTGCCGTTCCATCACACAGAAACCACCTTGCTACCTTGGTAGAGCTTGAAGAGTTTCTGATTCTCCTTTCCGCCGGTTATGTAAATGTTTGTTGTCATTATGTTAAAAAGGGATTTTTCCCAACACACTTCTTAATAGTTTTCTTAATCCCCACCAGCATTACTGCCAAACAAAACATGTATTTCATATATTCAGGGACTTAATGATGGAGTCTGGAGGGATTTCAGGTGTCTCTATTTCTGGGCTAGATTGAATTCACTTTAAAAATAATTTGTAATTTTTCAGAAGGGGTTGACAATCATCTTTGCTTAAAGTTTCTCATGCTGATAATTCAGAATTTTGTTTACTTTTTCAGGAAGGCACTTGTGACACTAGTGTATTTTACTTTATATTTAGTGTATTTTACATTATATTTAGTGTATTTTATATTTAGTGTATTTTACTTTATATATTATATCATGAACAAAATTTTGGTTATGACTTCCGTCCACCTTCCTTCTCAACACCTACAGGCTTCAAACTCTACATCTTTCTCTTTCATCCCACTGTTGGATTTCAGGGGAAATTTCAGGGCAAAACACATAGAATTTCTAGTCCCTTCCACTGGAATATCTTGGATTGATAAGAATAGGAATCTCAAAATATTAGTTATTAAGAATCGCTGAATGAGAGAAATTAATGCCCAGAATAATATTTGTAATAAAAATAAAAGTTTCTGGACTGCAGAAAATAATAAACACAACCAATTAACTCTATTGAAAGTTGTAGTCGTGATTTTATGTTATTTGTTTCAGATATGAAATAATGATCGTCTTCAAATTTTGCAGATTTGACTACAGTCAGAATTCCTGATCGTAGGAATTGAAGATAATTGAAGAATTTATTTTAGATGGGAAGGAAGAAATCCTAAGACTTTTGATCACCCAGAATCATTTATTTTCTGCATTCGTGTTTACCTAACTGTTGAAAGATTTGCTCCAGGCACATTTGCAGCAAGGCTACTTAATACAATTGTTGGTTATGCTCTAAATGAGCAAATAATTTCTTTCCATAAGCAAGATGAAGCAAAGAATAAAATATGCACCTCCAAAAGATAATGAGAATTTAGACAACAGCTAATGAAACTTGTGCAGGGAGTGATGAATCACGGAACTCGAGGTCACCGAGGAGAGCTGTGTAAATCATTGGTTTTTTCAGTTTACTGTCAAATCTGAAAAATGAGGAGAAGAGAAGAATTGTACGAAGTTAACCTCGAATGTGTTGTTTATCTGTAGTCCGAAAAGAAAAGGAAAAAAATGGTTTTGCACTTAGAAATATGAACACAAAAGCCTTGTTTTTCCTCCTGAACCTAGAAGCTTCGTTTTGGATTTGAATACTACTGCTCTGTATCTTTTAAATTTTTACAAAGAGAAAGAAATCTTAGAAAAAAACCCTTATTTATAACTGAATTTGCACTTCATATGCCAACATATTCCTTCTCAGCTGGTGCTTGGTGTATCTGCTGAGGGATGAGTATTAAAAGCCTCCTATATTCCTCCAGCCCATATATCAATACAAAGGTCAATTGCCTTTTATAAACACTGCTAAGTTTATTCTGACGGTTATTGTGTCGGTGGGCTCTGTACCTCAGCCACAGCTATGTAAAAAGTGGTTTTATTGATCACCTTCAGCTTGTCTATTGCTTTATTGAGCTCCTTCTCGTTCCTCTTGATCTGGGAAGACAGAAGGTGTTGGATATCTGTTTGAATCCCCTGTACCTTCTCTAGGAACTTCTGCTGCTTCCTGAAATTCCCACTGCCAGTCATGTCTTCCCCAAACAGAGCAGACCCAACCTTTCCAATCTGTGGAAATCACTGTTTTCATTATGCATTATGCATAATATTTTGTCAATCCTCTTTCCACCCTTCACCTTCAGCAGTGCCTTTTCTGAGACGTGAGGGAACTGAATGAAAAATGTCAAGTGATATCTCACAAGCAATTTCCACTGTGATGTTGTGAACTTGCCAGTATTCATTTCCTATTCCCTCTTTATGCATCCTAACAATTTCATTTACATTTGATTCATCCTGGCAATTTTATTTACTGCTTCTGCTGTACACTGAGTTGCAAGTTCACTGGGATATCAGATGTGGTACTACATTCATTTTCTGGTTTTTAGGTTTTTTCCCAAAGAATCCAAGAATGTGTGAGTAGTTCAGGTTATTTCCACAGACATTATAAAGCATTAGTCAACAATAAATTTCATAGCTATTTCCTGGGAATATTTTAAATTATTTCCTAGGAATAATTTATTTGATTCAGTCAGTTCTTTCTGCGAATTCCTGTTTTCTATTTTGATAAAGAATTTGTCATTGGTAATAATTCAGCCAATAGTTTATTACATTTCAACCTTCAATTGTTCACCTATTTTTACTTTGACGGGTGATTATTCATTGCTTATTACTCACACTTCCTGGTTGGCTATTCAAGTCAAAATTGCTATTTCCAGCCACATTAATAACACTTATATTCAGGAACTTTCTCTGAAGAAAGTCTAGACTTGTATATCCCTAAAGAGAAGAGTCAATATGTTTTTTTTAAGGTTTTTTTTTTGTGATTGGAAGCATTTATATAACAAGAGAAGATATGGAAGTTGTTGAAGAGTGCTGTCAGGTGTGTCAGAAGCTGTTTGATGCAATGCTGGAGAAATCTGATATTGGAGAAGGACAAGGTGGCACCAGTAAATTAACAGTGAATTGCAGAATGTCTATGGGAATATTTTAGATTGACAAAGCTCAGAGCTGACAGCAGATAAAGAACTGCATAACCAACAGCAGCAGTTAGTGAAGAAATGTGAGGATTGAGCTGAAGAGCTGAGTTCAGTGGAAGATTTCCCGATGAAAATGGTTTTTGCACTAGGATTTAAAGAGAGGACATAACCTGTGGATTGTTATTCAGCCAGAATAAGGCACTGAGAAAGTAACATGGAAAATTTAGAAGTGATTGAACCAGTAGAAACA
Organism: Grantiella picta; assembly: GCA_013397955.1. Classification (NCBI taxonomy): domain Eukaryota; kingdom Metazoa; phylum Chordata; class Aves; order Passeriformes; family Meliphagidae; genus Grantiella; species Grantiella picta. The sequence goes on along the minus strand of VZRM01003821.1, from coordinate 429,604 downwards.
GGAATGCTTTGATAAGTTTAAGTTTTACACTGTTTTAAATACAATTTTAAAATGACTTGCCATGTCGTCAAGCAGCTTGCGAATGAAATAACTTATAGAGAGGAGAGTAATTGTTATTTAATAGAAAAGTAGGGAAAGATACTGATGGCAGCAAACACAGGCAAAAAATTCCTTGGAAACTTACATCAATTGTCTGGATGTGAGCTGAAAAATCTGAACTGTAGAGAGGAGAAAACGTGGTGGAAAAATCCTGCCATGAATAAATTCTTGACAATTCCTTGCAGAAAAGAATCTGTAAAATACAGCACTTCCCCATTGCAAGTTTAAATTACTTTTCTAAGGTGCTTCTTTCTACAGCTATTATTGGCAAAGTTTTCAGCAGGATGAGGTTCTATTGCAGTACTTGTCTGACTTTCACTGGGCAGACAGAGAAACTAAACTTTCTGGCACATGACACTGAAGTTATGACAAAAGTTCAGGTTTTCAGAAGAGGGTTGCATCCTACTCGACTTTAGGTACTCAAAGCCACAGATGTTTTCCATTTAGAGAATTTTTAAAAACTCTTGTTAAATTTCAAAAGAGTAGTCATAATCAGAAATCCTTCTGAAAAGGAAGCCCAGCTCTAGAGTGAGCAAAAAAACTCTAAATTAGATTGGTTTTCTTTCCATTATCAGCAACAGCAATATTAAAAAAAATTGTGGAGATATTCAAATCACCTTAACAAAATATTTTCTTTTATGCTCCAACACTGACAAATCTCCCAACTCACATTTATGGAGTGCCCATTAGCAAATGATGAGTGGGGATTCAAGGGCTTCAAAAAAGTAATTTTTATCATTATCAGGAAAGCACAGCGGCAGTAGGAAGAGCAATAGGAATTGCTGCTTGTTTATCAGAGCACCCAGATTCGCATAAGAGCAAGAATTCCGCCAGAATTGCAAACCAAAACTCTCAGTTCAGATCATTAACTAACAGATCAAAAACTGGGGGAAAAGAAGGGGAGAAAGGAAATATGAAAAATCAGAAAATGAAAATCAAAGTTACGATGTAAAGAGGTAGTGGGGGAGAAATAAGAAAAGAGAATCCAGGAGTGGCTGAAAAGCAGGATATGAAAGGATTTTGTGATAAAATGAAGTATAAGATAATTATGTGAAATGTTCCTGTAATTTGATAAAAAACTCAGACTTTGAATGGGGAAGGAAATGCCAGTTTCACCTTTAGTCAGTGCCCCATTCTCTCTCAAAGTCTCTAGAATATGTTTGAATTGCATTTCCACAGAGTTCTAAAGGTGAAAAAATTTTGGCAAATCTCTATTTGATGTAGATGTGAGGAGACAGTGACTAAATACAAGAAATTATTTAAATGTTTATTCTAATAGGATTGGATGATTTAATTTTATTTTTTAAATGAGGAATTAAGGTGATTTTTCTAGCACTAAACATATATTCTTGGAATATTTCTTTCTGATAATATAGGGATAGCGATATCAAACTGCATGGCAGGGTGGGCCGGAACAAAAAAGAAAAAATGTGGAGAAAACCATAAGGAAATCTGTGAAAATAGCAATGACAATAACCAGACATAAAAGAAATCTACATTTAATGGCAGAAACACTGCAGCTAATGACTTCACAGGCTTTTAAACCATTTTTTCTTTGTTTGCACATTTGCTCTTAGAGGCTGATGAATTTTGGAAAGGCAGCATTGCAGATGTCTTTTCGGGGAGATGTGTTTTTGCCAAGCAATATGAGCATTATGAAACTTCCTATTATCCACTTCAATGGCCCAGCCTGAAAATACGAGTGAAATTAAAATTACGTGGTAACAAAATAACTCCAGCTTGTAAGGATGGTATTTTTTTAAAAGCCATACAGTTCTGTGGATCTTAGAATATTTTAATCTTTTCTCCAGAAACTAACCTTGCTTTCTAAATAATAATTTACATGCTGTTTTTCACAGTTCTTTGCAGTAAGCTCTTGCTTTCACTAACTTTGAAGAACTTTTTATTCTGATTATAACTGAGGTGATGCTCAAGCCCATCATTCCCATATATCTTGAAAAATACTCGGCGAGAAAAAAAAGCGATGAAATGTCCATTTTCATTTTGAGTGATAGCTCCTACAACTGCTAGCTATAATTTAGAATTTGCCAAAATTAGAATGAGTAATGCAGGATCAATTTTCTTCTCATCTTCCAACATGACAGAACCCACACAGAAAATATCCACAGAAAGATTACAGAAACAAGCCTTTTCTTCCCCTTTTTTTTTCAGATTTTAAGGCAAGTCTATTGAAAATGAAGATTACTTATTTCTCTGGGGAGATGTCTTTAAAAATAAGTTTGGAGAAGTAATTTTGTCACTGTGAAATCAAACATCTGAGCAAGTGCAAAGCGGAAACAACACCGTGACAAACTTTTTGTTTCAATTTATTTCCTCTTTTGAATTTACAATCTGTTTAAATAAATATGTTAATCCAAAATTAATCAATGATTCCGTGCAGGTGAATTTCTCCCTATCAGCACCTTAGAAAATGCGTTCCATATGGATCTGAGGAGAAGGTGAGTCTCTAAAAAACCAAAACTTTGGGTTTAGGCACAGCAGGCTGGTGGCAGGCAGTGAGATAAAGCAGCTCTCTTGCAGTTATATTGATTGCTGATAATAAAATCAGATTTCTCCTCCCTGGAGTTGAGATATACGAGAGACATCTGAATTTGGAGCTGCAGCAGAGGAATGATGTGAGATTGTGTGGAGAGCTGCTCATTTCCAGTACTTTTAAAAGGAGGAATTCAGTGTGAAAATGAGAAGAATGAGGCAAATTGCACCTCTCAGTCCAGCACTCCCTGTTCGGAATGCAGCCCTGAAATATAATCAGTCCAAGATCAATAATGTTTATTGATCTAGCAGCAAACTGTTAAGAAAGTCAAAGATCAAAAAGCCAATAATCTATTCAAATAATGGACACTCTGTTGTTCATTTACAATTGTCCCATTCTGCACTTTATTATACACAACTATGAAGCTTTTATTTATGACCTGAATCTCTTTAATGTCACACTGCTGCTATTCAAATACATTTCCACCCCCCTCAGCCTTTGTGTTGGAATGCAATTCTGTCCATCTTTGCTCCATTTTCCAAACTTTCCAGGCACACAAATTGTTGAAATTCTGGGGTTTTTCCACTGGGGTTCCTCCTGCCATCCCATTAGGCTCTGCAGGTCCCCAGAACTGCTGGCTGGATGTGTTTGCACCTCTGCCATCAGAAAATTCACTGCATTTTGTTGTCTGTTGGATTTTACACCTCGTTGTCCATTTTCTGCCACATCTACACACACTTCCTCACTGCTCCTCTCCCCTTTCTCTGCTGGGTCTCCTCAGAAATGCAATAGATTTGCAAAGAACAATATGATTCTAGTCAGGTTTTTCCCCACTGATTCTGATTTTGTTGCGTGTGCAACTGAATTTGGAATATTTGCTACCCTTAACTGTACAATCTACACCTTATATGGCTGATTGACTTTCCAACTCCCCTTCAACTTCCCATTTTGTACCAATTCCAGGAGGTTTATATTAAGTATTTGACTGTAACCTTAATTCCTCTCCATAATTCCTATTAGTTTTGATCACTTTCTCATCTTGTATGCACACAGTCCACACACCAGAGCAATGCTTCTCTCATTCTGTGTTTTTACGCAATTTCCCACTCTTGTGTAGCTGCTTAGAAATCATTGTTCTTGATATATCCACTGAAAAATCTTCTTTTTTTTTTCAGAAAATTGTGTTTATGGAATTCAATACTCACAGCAATAAACCAAAAAAATCACGTGCTCTCAGCTTTAGCAATTCATATCTCTCATACATGTTTTTTTGGTTTCAAACTCCATTATGGGTACACCACCATTCCATAGAGCTCCTCTCCTTTCCTTTAGCTGTTCTTTGGGGGTTTTTAAAAATTATTTATTTGATTTTACAAATAGAGGCTTCAGGATCTCCCCACTCAGCCAGTGACATGAATCAGACCCTAACACCTGAAATATCTTCCTGATACCTCTGCCATCCCCACTGAGACTTCTCCGCTGTTGACAGCTGCGTGAGAATGTGTGAGCTTCTCTCACTGATGTAAATTCAGTTTTAGCACCTGCCATTAAATTTAGATTAAAAACAATTCTTAGAAGTGGCCGCAGTCCAAAGGAGGAATCTTGGCAGAGCGAAGCCGTTTGGAGACAGAAAGGTGGTGATTCTCTAAGGGATAGAAGAAACTGAGCCATATTTCCCCCTCTAATTCCTGAACTCATATTTTAGTGTTTTATGCCTCTGTTATTAGGCAAGGCATTGAGCTAGAGAATAGTTTTATCTTACACTAATGTCCCTGGCTTCTGACTTTCTATCTTTAAGAAGCTGTAAACATTTAATAGACAGAAAGGGAAACACCTCATTAGAAGAAATCTCACTGAACCTAATTGAGCACACAGCTGCTCTGGTGTGGCTGATGGGGTTATGTGTTGCCATATCTGATTGCTTTACTGCGGTGGACAAGAAAGGAGAGCAGAAGCCATGAAATTTCTGTGCAATTTGGCATTTAGCATTGATTTTCCTTAACATTTCCCAGAATACTGGCAATGCCGTACAGCTAACCCAGTGTAAAAAGTCTGTCTTTCTTGGATCTGCGTTTCATTTGCTTTTTCATAATTCATCAATGTGTCTCAGGCTGGAATATTTCTGTGTTCTTTTTTAATCAAAAGCTGTGTTGCTGTAAGCAGCTGATTCCTTGCCCTCTGCACTGATAAACACAGACATGCTTCATGTAAAATCTGAATCAAAGCAGCTCAATTCTTCGTCTCCTGAGAGCTTCTGAATATTCCTAATTATGAAGAGTCTCCACAGAAAACATCAAGGAAGTTCAAAAGGGGAAAGATTGTTCAATGTTTAGCCAAGAATCTCTTCCTCTTCCTTCTTCTCTTCTCTTCTCTTCTCTTCTCTTCTCTTCTCTTCTCTTCTCTTCTCTTCTCTTCTCTTCTCTTCTCTTCTCTTCTCTTCTCTNTCTTTCTCTTTCTCTTTCTCTTTCTCTTTCTCTTTCTCTTTCTCTTTCTCTTTCTCTTTCTCTTTCTCTTTCTCTTTCTCTTTCTCTTTCTCTTTCTCTTTCTCTTTCTCTTTCTCTTTCTCTTTCTCTTTCTCTTTCTCTTTCTCTTTCTCTTTCTCTTTCTCTTTCTCTTTCTCTTTCTCTTTCTCTTTCTCTTTCTCTTTCTCTTTCTCTTTCTCTTTCTCTTTCTCTTTCTCTTTCTCTTTCTCTTTCTCTTTCTCTTTCTCTTTCTCTTTCTCTTTCTCTTTCTCTTTCTCTTTCTCTTTCTCTTTCTCTTTCTCTTTCTCTTTCTCTTTCTCTTTCTCTTTCTCTTTCTCTTTCTCTTTCTCTTTCTCTTTCTCTTTCTCTTTCTCTTTCTCTTTCTCTTTCTCTTTCTCTTTCTCTTTCTCTTTCTCTTTCTTTTTCCTTCTCCTCCTCCTTTTTGCAAGGATTACAAAGAAGAAAAGCTAAGGCATTGTTTGAGAGTTTTTCTACCATTGTGTGACATCAGAAGCCTCAATTTCATTCTGTTACAACTTGCTGATATCTGACTTTCAAGGATATTTGAGCAACTTTTGAGAAATGTGCCTTTCCTTTTCCTGGTGAAACTCCAACCAAAAATTAAATGTTCATGGAATTTATTTTCTAACAAAACCTCCTTTCTCTGTGTGAGTAATACAGTAGTTTTTGAAGGATATGATGATTCCTGAGAATCCAGGTTTCAACTTGGTCATAATCATACTAGTGCAGCTGATTAAATGCAGATATTAAAATTTTGGGATCTCCAACTAGTTTAGAGCGCTGAGCAGTGACTCCCCGTGCCATAACACATATGAAAACACAATATATAGGCATATTCTGATTCCCATCTCTTTTGGCACCCATTATCAGTGTCAGCAAGCCAGCTGATCTCCCCTCCTCCCTCCAGGGTCATTTCATGCACAGCACACAAGTCCAGCTCAACCACAGACCTCAGGCACAAAACCGATAAAGTGTGCATGACAGAACCCTTATGGAAAGCAAGGAAAACGTGACTGGCTAGAAATACTCCAGCAGAGAAACATTCCCAGTATTCTGCAGATGTGAACACTTTTGAGGAGTATTCATTTTCTTATTTCCTAGCAAAAGAGCTGTGGCATATAAACACATTATAACACTATTATCCAGCAATACCACGACTCTAAAAGTGAGTAAGTTTTAGTATGTTAATAAAGACTTAATTATTTCTTTGTGAATACGCAAAATGTGCAATAAAAGTAAAATATGCCCAAGACAATGGGAGGAATATTTTTTTTTATCTGCTTGCACTTGCATTATGTTTTCTAAAGGTTTTTTCCTTGGAGGCACTGCTTACCTGCCAGCTCACTGAGTGATAATCAGAGCTAGCCAGGCTGCTTTATGGCCCTGATTTGTCACACGAAACTCTGCTTTGCATATAGCACCAGTGAAGAGTTTTGTGCTCTGTGCTGCTGCAATATCTGGTAGATATTTAAGTCACCATGACAGAGGAAGCCCAAACATCTCTAACATAGAGTAAGTAATATAATAACATAAATGTGATATATAAAAATATAAATAAGAATGTTATATAAATGTATAAAAGTAAATTTAAATAATTTATTTATTATAGATTTTATATAATTATTATATAATCCAAATATATTTAAATATATAAATATATCTAAATATAAAAAATAATAGAAATAGAAATAAAATATAGATCAAACTACCAAACTAATCCCTATATCCCAGGACTCTATAGAAAACCATCCAGATTTTTTTCCTCCCAAGAATTAATTTTTAAATTGGATGATGCAAAATAATGAAGAAAATCCAATAGGTAACTTGAAGGAAGTCATTACTGTTTATGTCCAGAATCAACTTCTGCTCATATTAAGCTTTGCAAAAGAAAATTTTTCTCTCGTGTATATGTGGTATAAAATCTTTCCCACAAGATTTGAGTTTGACTTCCCTTTGGTAGAAATAAATATAGAAATTATATAATAGAATAAATTACTTTTCTTTATATGACACCCAGTTTTGAGCTGTTTTTGAAACAGAACAAAAACCTAGTCTAGGGCAGTTTATGACATGAGTATATATTGTGACAGTTAAATTAAGCAACAAGTTATGGTAGTGACTTTAAAAAAGCAAAACCATGAGACAGGCTGTTTTTAAAAGTCATATTCTGATAAAGTCCGGTTGAAAATTAATAGACTCATTATGCCTTTAGTAGGCTCTGGCTCAGTCTGTCAGGTTGCTCATCAATACTAAACTCTCAGGACATAAAATGGAATGGAATGGAATGGAATGGAATGGAATAAAACAGAATATTTCAATTTTAAGGGACTTAACAACCATCATCCAACTGCCTGACCACTTCAGAGCTGACCGAAAATTACAGAATATTTTCAAAGGCATTGTCCAAATGCCTGTTAAGCACTGACAACCATGATGTGCTCTGACACCCCAGGATGAGCTTTGCCCTCGTGGCTCACTGCTGACTCAAATTAAATTTGCCATCCACCAGCATCCCCAGATTATTTCTGCAGGGCTGTTCTCCAGGCACTCCTCTCCTGATTCATACTTATGCCTGCTGTTGTTCTGCCCCAGGTGCAGAATTTCGAATTTGCTCTTGTTAAATTTCATGTAGCCTGATCAGGTCTCATCTTTGGAAATTGGTGGGAGATGCAGAGCTGAGAAACTTATGAATTAAAACTGATATCAGAAAAAAAAATCCTCATTTGATTTTTCACCTGCATCAAGGAAAAGGTAGGCCCAGCAACAAAACATAAGTTTTCAGCTACAAAACAGATTTACGTCTCCTGGTCAGTGAGAAATTCCGTTAAATATCAGGGATTGATTTTCCTTTTGTTCTCCTGTTGATCACATCAGATCAGGTCATTCGTAAAGCAACCATAAACAACCCTAAATCTGCTGCCTTGGGCAGACAAGCCCAAATTATTCAGTCTGATCGAATAGAATATATTTTAGTATTCTATTTCTATACTATATTCTAGTATTCTATTTATTCTGTTTTTGAATAGAATAAATCCCATGCTAAGTTCTGCAATGGAAACTTCAGAAAATATCAAAGGGATCCAAAGTTAGACAGCCTGTTTGAAGAGCATTTGTCTTACCTAATGTCTTAGAATTCAAATAACAGAAGTAATTATTCTGTTTTAATTACTCATTTCTCTCATTTGATGTTCAAGATACGAAAAATAACAGCACAGTTTAAATTAATATAACATTAATCAGAATAAAGCACCCAAATAATCAGCAATAGCAATAATTGCAATAAAGCTGCCCCAGGAGAATTCTAATATTCTGCACTGGAGTTTCTCCTTCAGGTTCATTGACTTCTAGATAAGATTTGAAAAAGAAATATGACCAAAGCTTAAGAAGATACAGTGTTTGGGTTAATATCTCCTGTAAGAAAATCACAATTTGTGGGGGAAAATAGTAGCAATTACTATCTATATGAGAAGAAGCAGCCAGACTTCAAATGCAAATGGGTGTCCTTTTCCATCCAGTGCAAAACCAAAGAAATTGAGTCTAAATTAGAGAAGCTTTTGCAATATAATGTGCTGCAACTGCTACAGCCAGGAAATATCAGATGAGAAGCCAGAATTTTTGGCTATTTAATCCTCCTCTTGTCCCTGGGCAGCAGGTGGAAGGAGCCAAAAGCTGCTCTGGCATTTTGCAAGGATGTCCATCCTACTGGTGAACCCAAGGCAGTGCAGTCAGCCCAGAAACAGGAATTTAAGGAGTGAGTTTCATTCTCCACCTGCCTCTGAGCAGGTAAATATCACCAATATTTCTGATGTGAATTCGGTAAAAATCTCAAATAATTGGGATTCTGTGGCTGAAAAGCAAAAAAATCAACCATCCAAAGAAGCCAGACGTATATATTTTATCATATACAATAGGTATATGATAAAATCAAAACCCCCTGAAAATAAGGATAAATATATATTTAAAACACCATTTTCCTGATTATCATCAGTTCCTCATGTCTACATATGCAGTGAGCAGGTAAAAGCCTACAGGTTATTCAGACTTCCCTTGTCCTTATCACATCCCTAAACCGAGAGCTGAATTAGACCAATGCCAACCTTGAAACGCAGAATATAAGCTATTGAATTAAAAAAAAAGAAAATCCTACGCTGTTTTGAACAGAAAAGAGCAGCTCACCAAGGGGAATGGTGCCACACCGCTCCAAGCCTGCAAAGCAGAAAAGAAAAGAGGCCAAACCAGTGCCCCAGCTGCTTTTTCATAATTACGTTGCCTATTTCTTCACAGTTATTTAACAAAAAAACGACACACTCAGGCATATTTCTTTTGATGCACTTTTCATTCCTAATTGTACTCTCTGGACCTGGTTATTAATTTGAAGAAAATTACAATTATCTGGCGATGCAGGGATCCTGCAATTGCTTTAAAATGCAATTTTATTAGAGAACAATAAAATCAGACGGTCCTAAGGGGGAAGAAAGAAAAAAAAAACCCACCCCAAACCAAAACCAAGCTGAGATAATTATTGCCAGCAGTGATATGTCTTTACCATTTCAATAGTTTGGATTGGCTGAGAGAAAAGAGATGGAGCAGTGCAAAAATTCAGGTCACTCCAGGGAGACCACACAGCCTCTTGGCAAAGCAAATGTTGGCATTGCTAAAATAACAGTTTCCACGCTGCTGGCACACCTGCTGGGGTGGTGCTTTCCATTCAGTCAGAGGGAAAGGCAACAGCTCTGAAATGCAATTTCTTGTTTTGAGTTGTGATTTCCCTTCAGTGGTTCATTCAGATCTGTGCATCCCTGTGGCTTTGAGGGGTTGGAGAATAGTGAGAACAAGGATGCTCAGCCTGGTGCTGCCTCCTCCTTTTCCAAACTGTTATCCCCTGGAACATGGCCAGACTCAATCCTCGGGAAATTTGGATATTCAGCTGTCTTCAAAGGAAATTAAACTGTGCATGGGAGTCAGAATTTACACCTCACTCCAATACATTCCTTTGAAAATGTTCTCCCCATCTAAATGCACGTAAATATTAAATAAAATTCCATGTGCTTTCTGGAGCCTCTCTTTTGCTGTTTGTTGCTCAGGATTCTCCTCTGATATTATTCAAGCTAGACTGCAGATGTACCCACAACCCTGATCCTCTCTCTGGGATTTCTTCACAGAAAAAAATCAAAGACAGCAGCCATAATTTCTTTTATTCCTCAGATTTGTAATTCACACTGTTCCAGCAGGAGGAGAAGAAAGCAATACTCCTCCAGGTTGCCCTGATACTCTCGCTGAGGAAAGGTAAATTTGTTTATTCTCTCAGTCTGTCTGGCACGAGGGTCAAAGAAAGGACAAAGACACGAGCAGGAAGCATCCCTGTTCTCCAGATCATATGTCCAGATAATTCACACAAGGCTGGATGGTTTTTATGTTTTTCTGTGGACAAATAGCCCAAGCCACAGGCTGTTCTTTATTTGGTTTGACTTTATATTACTAGAAAAAATAATGAAAGGCTAGCACTGGTATGATTTTAAAATATATTTATTGACACAGCATAGGAACAAATGAGGAGCTCCATCTCTTCTCGTGCCCACAACCATGGTCAGAGATGAATATGAGCAGCAATAACTGTCTCTTCTGCCTCAAACCCCCACAAGAATGGAAGAGATTTTCTGCTTGCTCTGAAAGTTGACAATTCTGGCTATTTTCACACTTGGAAAGAATTAAAAAAAAAAAAAATAGGCCCTAGAGAGAATTGGTTTTGCAAAATAAAGTTCAGCAAGGTGCAAGGTGAAATTTAACTTGAGCTTTTTAATCAAACAATGCTCATGCTCTTGGGCTTTCTCCCTGTCACTGTATGCACATAGAGCACCAGCTAATTTCTTGCAGCCCCTGAGCTGTCAAATACCTGCCAAATGTTTGGTTTTTACAGAGGATCTGTGTGCAGAATTCAGGTGGGCATTCATCACCTGTGCAAATCCAGGCAGATGTTCCAAAGGGTCAGAGAACTCCCAAAAAAACACCTCCTGTCAAGGTGTTAATACCTCACCCCAGCCATTGAACTGAAGCTCTGGAATATCTGTGACTAAAAGTGAACACTATGTATTGTAAAATAAAGAATAAATATGGCTTAGGTGCTGAAATACTTCAGCTGAGAGTTTGTATTGATATTTTGCAGCTCTGGCTCTGGGGACGTCTATAAAAACTGTCACCCAGTCTGAAGTGAATCAGACTCTGTATTTCTTTACACTTCATACAAAATTACATTTAAATAATGTTTGAATGTGGGTTGAAACAATTCCAGTGCCAAATTTCCTGAACCTGAGGGGCATTGTTTTAATTTACACCCAGATCGTTTTTCATCACTCTGGCAGTGTCAGTGGGTGTGAATTTTGTACTTTTAAAGCTGACAGGACAGGGTAGAGCTCTGCAGAGTGGGTGCAGAAGACCCCTCAGAGGGTCAGAGAAAATAATCTTTTGTAGATAAAGTCACTTTGATTATTCAGTAGCAAGTGGTTTCAGATTTGGACGATTTTGGGTGATTTACAAGAGCCTGGTTCTAACAGCTCAGCTCACCTGCTGTGATGTGAGCTGTTTTCCCCTTCCCAGCAAGGGTATTAAAAGTCTATTTACACCTTTTCCAAATGACACAGAAAGAAACCTCCAATAAGACCTTAATCTGGGGCAGAGAGGGGAAACATCTCTGAAGGAATAAACCCTACCTTGTTATCCAGCTCTTTGAAGTCATGAAGAGGTTTCAAATGCTAGAGGGCAAAGATGGGGCACAGGGCAGGGTGGAGAGGAGGGGGATCAAAGGGGGAAATTAAAGCACTTCATCATGTAATTCTGTAATTTATTATATTAATAATATCAGCGCTCTGCAGCTCCCAGCTGCAACCTGAAGCTGGCAGAGAGCAACAGTAGATATCTTGTGTCATCCTAGAGCAGAGAGCAGAGGAAGGAATTTTGGCAAGGAAAACAGGTGAGTTTTACTGCAGAATAATTCAGAGATATTAAACAGACAGAGCAAATGGACCTTGGCTAGTGCAGGCTTGTCTGAGAGTGTTTGATCTGATCTGTGAGGAAAGGTAGCTAAAACAAGACTGACAGTGTTTCAAACCATGGTGAACAAACCTGATTTCGCAAACCTGCATCTCTACTTCCAGTCTGTGTTCTTCTGGTTATCAGCTTGATTTCAGCCTAGCAGGAAGAATAATTTCATAACCTCTGCCAAGCTGCTGATGAGACACTTGGACTCCTTGGTCTTCAGGTGATGAATTTTTGGAACTGTTGAGAATGGGCTGGCAAAGAAAGTCAGGCTGGAGCGTGCAAGCAGTGGAAGTGGAGAGGATCTTGGTGTCTCAAATGCCTGGGGAGTGTTTTCTGTTTCATCAGCGTCGTTAATCTAGAGAGCCAGTAGATCATTTGTTACTGTGCTGTTCCACTTTTACACGCATTTTTCTTGTTCTTCCACGTGAGATTGAACTTGCACAGCTGTTGTGCACCATCCAGATGTTCTCTTGAAGAGAACATCTCCTCACTGGCAAGGTGTAAACCACAGCAGAAATACCATCATTTGTGCTACTAATCAAGGGTTTTGCTCTTGTTCTTCACATTGTGTAGTAGTGACAGACGTAAAAGCAATACAAAAGATTTTCTTTCTTTTCCTCTTGGCAAGAAATCACACGATGAAGACTTTTTTTTTTTTAACTCATAATAAACATTGCTGGAGTTAAGTAACGCTAAATTTATACACAGAGCAGATTCAAAGATGAAATCTAATTCTGGTTTTAAGATCCATGGGATCATGAGGACAGGTAGTTTTGCTAAATTGGAAATTTATACTCTTTAGTTATCTATTAATATCTATTAATATGGAGATTAGCAGTGATTTTTCTGATTCATTCAAAATGAAAACAATATATTTTAATTATTAAGGATGTTACATAATTTTCAGTTTTCAATGTCAGTAACTTTTAACTGAGGTTATAAATTCTCTATTTTTAAACTCTGTGGCTTGGGGGATACTCTAGCAAAAGAAGACAATCCAGATTTAATTTAAAAACAAAGCATGCGTTATTTGAAGATTTAAATGAAATTCAAGTAGAAAATTCCATTCTATTCTTTAGAAGTTCTTCAGAATGTTTTGGAGTCTTAGCCTGATCTACACGGATCATGTGAGAAACATGCAAAATTAATGACATGAAAATAAGAAGCAACCATTTCAGGCAATAAGTTTAGAAAGCCTTAAAAATTGAAAACAGCAATAACATTTATCTGTGTTCTGCATGACACTCACCTTAGGGAAGTTATTAATACATTTAGTGTAGATGGTGTGTTGAAAATTACTTTCAGAGTTACAGGGTAATATATTATATCCTTTGCCATAACTCCTCTTAAAATAAAGGGAAAATATTTCTAATACATTCGTTTCTATAGCACTTTGAAACACACACCGGCTTTCTCCCTTTTTTTAAAATATTACTTGTAACAAGTCCCATTAATCAATGACTGCATTATCATTTCCCAACAAAGAAATAAAATATATCAGAGGCTGAGCATGCACTGCACAACACAATTGCATGAAATAGTTTTATTTTTTTACCAAGTGGATCTTAGATGTGAAATGAAATGGAGAGCAGAAACAAACCCTTGTTTTGTTCCATCAAAAAAATCCGTGGTGATTAGTGTTAGTGAGGTTTATCATGGTCACCTCTTGGGAAGTTGTTTCTTTGCACTTGTTGTTGTTGTTTTCTATAGATTTGCAGTAAAATCCAATCTTTTTCTCCTCCTTCTCCATGACTCCTGGAACTAAATCTGCAGGAGTCAGAGTCAAAACTACGGTTTTTGTCTGGAGAATTGCTGGTTTCTAGTGAAATCTTCTCTATCTCTGTCCCTGCACACTGTCCTGCTGGATCTCTTAAGCAATAAATTGGGTTTTGTTGGTTGCAAAAGGCTTCGTTTCATTACGCCTGAAGAAAATAAATGCTGCAGGCTCCAAGTGCATTCCTTCCCCAGTTCTCTGGACAAGTCAAAGATTTGAAGGCTGGGGCTCTGAAGGTTGGTGACAGCTGATTTTCATGGAACAATATTTGAATTTGCCTCGTCCTTCTTTTCTTTCTTTTCTCAACCTCGGGCTTCTTTTCTTTAAAAAAAAAAAAAAAAAA
>VZRM01003821.1:389199-415326 GCA_013397955.1 Grantiella picta | reverse complement strand
ATACATTTCTTTTTTTCTCCCGAAGGATAAATACACATGGACCATGAAAACTGGAATATTTTAATGACACATTTCAAAAGACCAACCGTTCCATAACAAGTTTTTAGCATCAGCTGGAAATGGAACTTACTCAGGGAGACAATTGGAAGTCCCTAGATATATCTTATTAATTAACAGGAGAACATCATTGTCAGCATATCTGAATAATTTATCTTACCTATTAACTATTTTGATCCTAAAATTTTTCAAGATATTCATCCTCCATGAGCGATTGCAGAAATATTGGTGCTTTAGCAGTGATATTGATCACTTTTATAGCACTTGGCAGTGATTTTTAGCACCAACTCATAAAACTGGTGGAACAGAGTGATGAATAAGGATTTGCAAATTTGAAGAGCTGCACAGATATTAACTAACCACTGCAACGTCACTGAGCCAATCTGTTATTATGCTGATGGCAATATTAACATAGAGTGACTTTCCGTATCTTGAAAATCAGAGCTCACAACTTCCCACTTTTTCTCTTTATTTTCACAGTTTAATGATGACAACCCAGATCTGCTGAGCACATGCTGTAATTGATGGATGTCCACTGTCTCTGAATCTCCAGACACTCAGAAATCAGAGTAAGAAAGCCATAAAGATAATATTCTCAATCATGACGTTTCCTTGCTCATCACTGCTCACATTTTTATATTTTACCTCAATTTTATGAGTTTTTCTCTTTCATGTGCTACTAATTATCAGCCATGAAAGAGATTCTCCTTTGCTGATCCACCCCAGTTAGGACTGGATGTAGCAAAACTGAATTTTTCATGAATCTCACTGCCCTCTGAGGCAAACACAGCTGCCCTGGAAGGAGTTGGTATGTCTAGCAGGGCTGGGAGAAATTTTTAAATTTGGAAGGAACGGGCCTGCCTAACAGGACTGGGAAAAATACTAAAGAGGAACTGCAGGTGTTCTCAGAAAGGGACAAATCAAGGCACTGAGTGTGTGCAGTGGTTTGCCTTGGAAATGCTCTCAGCCAAGCAAAAGATGGATACACAAAGTAAAGGCTGAGCCGTTGCCTCCCTGGGCTGTAGGGATAAATTTGCATTGATCTGGGCTGTGACAGCTCTGGATTCCACCACCTTTCTTTGGAGGAGACTCAGTAACTCCAGGTGTTAGTCTGATGGTAAAAGCTGGTGAATGCATGGTCTAATTAAACTGAACAAATAATCATTGCTCGTGTGAGACCATAGGTGTGAAACCACAAAGTGACGTTTGGAAAGACCCCATTTACATCTCCTGGTGGCAAATCCCGTGAAAACTCAACTTGGATGGGCAAACAGTTCGCATGGAACCAAGAATCATTAGTTGTGATGTTGTTTTGGTTTGGTTTGGTTTGGTTTGGTTTCCTAAAATATACTGGGGGCTAGTTGAAGCCAGGGGATCATTTTAACACAAGGGAACACTGCTCAAAATTGGAAGTGAAATGAAATGAAATTAATTTAAATGAAGTGAGAAGTTTTCTCAACGTTCTATTGTGTTATACCTCATTTTCACTCCGGAGCTCCTCTCAGCTGAAGCTCTTTTTTTGAGAGCCCAGGTGTGGTAAAGATGGGAGAAGAAGAACTTCAGCTCAGCAGTGAGTCATGGAAACACTGCAGACACAATATTTGTGTACAAAACATACTGCCCTGTGGTGCACACCACACATTTTGATAGTGTGAGGTTTTAAAATCGTAGAAAATTGGTGAGGGAAGTCACCTAACCCATCCCCAGCTTCACATCCAATCTGGTTTATTATTGATAAGTGGAATTGTTATGCGTGAATATCTCAGATCACAGAATCTTTATGCCACTCGTGCATTTGATTTGTGCTTCTCCTATTTTTTTTCAGCCATGGTTGTACTTTGGGAACTATAAAACCAAAGTTAAGAGGTTCAGATTCTTAAAATAAAGATAGGAAGCATTTATCTCCAATGATTTAACATTTCATTTATTGTAGCTATAAAATAAGAGAAAAATTCCAATATGCCCATCTTGCATGTTGGATCCTTGTTTTATCAGTGCATGGAAATGAAGGTTTTATAGCTGTCACAGCTCCCAGCGCTCTCACCCACAACAAAATGAGTGTCTGCTGTTATTCCTATTAATTTCCTTTTGCATTTCAGGCAATTCTGCTCTTTGCAGTGGATGTAAAATGAACCTGAGAGGTGAAGCACACCGAATGGGATGTGTTCAGTGTTCCTCTAGTGATGCTCATCACCAAGGTATTACCTTGGCAGCTGTCAGCTTGCTCAGAGGAAGTATCAGGGAGCCAAAAAAAAGGAAAAAAAATTAAAAAAATCCAAAGCAAGCCAAAAAAACTAATCCAAAACAAGTGGAAAAAAAAATCCAAACCCCCCTAAACAAACAAAAGAAAAACCCCACCAAAACCAAAAAGGAAGGGAAAAAAAAAAAGATGCCTAGAAAAGAGACAAAAATTACTAAAACATCAAGCATCAATAGCTAGTGATGTGCTTTCCTGTGAAGTGGTGTGTCAGTTGCTGCTCTCATGGTCCATCAAATGCTATTACTCTAATAATCTGTCAGCTCTAATCAGAGGGAGCCAGCCAGATCACCAAAATATTTTGTGCAGTAGGAGCTTCATGTCATGAGCAATCGGGCACTGCTGTCCCTGTCACTTTATGATGTATGTTTTAAAGAAAGCATGATAAACTCTGTGCCTAAGGAGTGTCTGAAAGATTTATTTTTATTATTGTTGGTAATAATTGGGATTTGCTAATCAAAAGTTCTGCTCTGCTTCATTAACCTGAGCAGCTTTAGTGAGATAAAAAAGCAAATGAGAATGAAGGGAATGATGAAGTGGCTTTTTAAAGAGTTTTGGGCTTTGTTTAGTTTTGTTTTTTTTCCCCAGAGTCAAAACTCATTTGCATGGTTAGGGTGATGCAACTCATTTCCACGGATCTCTTCCCTTACACCTTTTAGAAACTCACTACACAGCAAGTATAAATCAAATGTCGTTTTGTTTAAAATGTGTGGCCCAAAGTTTGAAAACTTCATATAAGGCTATGAAAAAATGCCCTGATTTATGCTGAAGATAAACATAACATAGTGGGTATTTCATTAAAAAAAAAAAAAAAAAGAAATATAAGAATAAAACCTGATTTTCTAGCCAGGATGATAATATGAAAATGAAATGAAAAAGCATCTTAGGGCCAGGATTTCTAAGAGGGCAGATTGAAGCACATTGGATGCAATTCTTGTATCACCACTACCCCACACAGCTTTGGAACTTCCTGTCTCTGAAAAAAATGATCCAAAGTTCAACCTCTGAACATCTCAGCTATCCAAAGAACTGGAGATGTTAATAACTACAATAACAAACTGACAAAAGCCAGAACTTCAAATAATGACTCGACAAAAAAGGGCACAAAACAGGGGCAGGGAAAAGCAGAAGCAGCAGAAAACTGAATTTTACTGCGTTCTTTGCAGACTTATCTAGCTCTCCTGAAGAGTACTTTCCAATATATTACAAGCTGTAATATATATATTTTCTTTTTTATTCTTGTTTCCACTTCAGATGATTGTCTCCTGATGTTTCTCCATCTCTTCATTCCAACCTTGAGCCACAGTATGAACATTTGGCCTAAAAACCACTGAAGGAGAATCAGCCCATTGGGAGGAAAAAAAGATGCATTTATAACAGTTAATGATATTAGTTTCTTCCAACTTTTTCTTGCACCTATAGATTGCAAAGTACTCAAACACACGATTGGTTTTATTTTTCACAAGCTTTGGGGAAAAAAAAAATTCCAGTGAAAACTTCATTTAGGAATAGCTGAGTGTAAGTATCTGAGCAGAAAAATAAATCATACCCCCTCCAGATCAGTTATTTAGCCCCAGAAATGTCATGGCATTTTTCCCCTTCCTGAGCTTCAACATTTTCTCTCTTAAAAACACTCCAGCACAGTAGCTGTCCTTCTCTAAGTACTCCACGAAGATTTTAAGCATATTGAGCTGACAACAGACTGATGAATATTTATACTCAGATTTTTATTTTTCTTTTTTTTTTTTTTCCCCCTCCAACAAGTCTGTGGAAGGTTCAGGAGAAATGTCCAGGATAAAAGTCAGTCAGGAAAAAAATATTAGCTAACACTGTCTCTTGTTGATAAAATATCACTTCCTGAAGCTTTTCCTGAAGTCACTAGAAGATTTCCCAAGCTGATCTATGTGAATATTTAAGCTCCAGGACTTTGTTCTCAGGCTGACCCCTGAAGCACCATCCTGGCACTGGCTGTGGTCTGACTTAGAATGTTTTTATCTTATTTAGGAAAATCAGGAAGCTCTCATACCCCGGAGGGCCAAAGCAGTCCTTTACTAGATAATGAATTTTCTTTCTGTAAAAGGTGTCTGATGAACTGATTGTCAATGGAGGACAAGGCAGAGAAGCAGATGTTCCCCTAAATACAGTGTAAGATTTTAGCTGGGTGCCTCAGATATACTTTTGGCACCTTGCTGAACCATACAGTGAATCATGGGAGTATTGCTTCGATTTTCCTTGGAGTACTTGTTCCAAATTATTAGAATTAATAATAATAATTATAATAAATTATTGTTATTGATATTGTTAAAGATATTGCTAGTTAATGTTATTGTTGTTATTAAATTTATTATTATCCCCTCATTCTCACCAGCCATTTCAGACATTTCTCCGTTCTTTGCCCTTCCAATGTTCATCCTGCTGTGCTGTCAGGGAGCAGTTATTGGTATCAGAGTTTTGAAGGAACTCTTTTCTGCAGAGTTCTGCCTCTGCCACAGGAGTGACCTGAGCCACACCTGAATTCAGCATAAGTGCTCGTTTTTGTCACCAAATGTTCCTCAGCTCCATCCCACTTCAAAGAGCTTTTGTTCGGCTGCATCGTGGAAGTGGAATATGGAATAAATTCCAATTTAATTCCAATAAATTCCAATAAAATTTCCAATAAATATGGAAAATTTTTGCAGAAACAAATCCTCTCATCTTGCATGCAATATCCCTGCTTGAAAACTGTGCATTCCACTTGGCTCTGACTGCACAAGAAATATTTCTTGGTGTTTTATCTGAGGCACCCTTCACCTCTTCTTTTCAAATACATATTACAGATATTTCTGTTTATCAGCTTGCTGTCCCTGTGCAGGGCAAAGATCCCTCGAACTGCTTTTTGGGGAAGATCAGATTTTATCTCTCTAATGTTACACAGGATTTTTTATTTTATATTTATCATATACCTCTAGCATCTTTCTTTTAATAAACACAAAGAAACTTTGTCAGCCTGAAGGCTACAGAGCTGATATTCCCAATCTCTCCTCAAGGATCTTATGAATTTTGGGTTGCAGAATTCCCTCTCGCAGGACAGAACACAGGGACAGTTAGATGTCTTCAAAATCACATTTGTTCTGTTTTTTTGACAGTCAGAAAACCTCATTCACAAAGAAAAAAAATGTTAACATTTAGCACTGCATAGCTTTTCCAGTCAGTAAATACTGATATGCTTGAAAACCATAAGCTTAATTCTATCTGATAAATTTTTAGAATTCCTTTGTAGCCTAAGAGCTTAACCCTCAATGGCCTCATTTTCTTTGCAGCTTAGATGCCTCTGGAAATATTTCTGGATTTGGAAGAATATGAAAAATATCTCCTCTTTTTTGCCTATGAATGAACTCCGACAAAGCAAGATGAAAAATGGGTTTTTTCCCTTAAATTCAGGCAGAGCATGTAAGATTTTAAAGTTAAAATTATTTTCAAAGGTGAATCCTCATCTCACATAATTTCAAAAGTTACTGATCTGTCTTGAAACCTGACATTAGCATCATGAGATGTGAGCACAGAGATTTTCTCTCCTTCCTGAGTCCCTTCCTCTTAGACATGTCCTAATTACATTGGAGAGGCTCAGAAAATGTCATTATGAAGACTTATTAGGGATTGTGTTTCATGAGATTCAACCCCGAGCTCCTCGTGACTTCAATGCTGCCGTAACAGCCAGAATGCTGGCACAGGGAAAAGGTTCTAAAATTTTCTAGATTTGCCATGGAAGCGATTGAAAAAAAGTAATTAAACTTTAAAAAAATTATTATTATAATTCCAGGGCAGGAGAATGGAAGGAGAAATTTCCAGCCCTGCCTGGTGCTGAGTGCTCTGTGGCTGAATTTTCTGAAGTCAGAGTCCCATCTGCTGTTGGAGGATTTCAGCTCCTGGTGATCCCGCCTGTCAGCTCAGGCAGTTAACTTGTCATCTCTGATTGCCCCAAAGTGGGGATTCCTGCACTAATTACACCAAGGTAATTATCTGAAGGCTGAATCACTGCAGATGATGTTTGGCTGGTGCAGCACAGGCTCTTCTCTCCAGCAGCTCATTTATCTGAGATGAGTCAGGAGAGCAGAGATCTCATTACTCACACAAACTCTATTCTGGGATATGGTTTAGTCACAGAGATTATATATTTTTTGTTGTTTTTTTTCTGGTTTTTGGGGGTTTTTTGCGTTTTTCTTGTTTTTTTTTTTTTGTTTGTTTATTTGTTTTCCAGAAGGCTTAATATGAACAACAAAGTCATCACAGCAATAAATGTGGTTTAAATCAGGTCCATAATGTCTGAAGAAAAGCCTTGGAATGACCTCCAAGTTTTGGGAAAAGTATTCACGTCCTTACAGCATCACTCCCATCAAGGAAGGCTCACAGCTGATAATGTCAGATTTGCTAAAGCTCAAAGCAGCAGTGGAGAGATTATTTTCTCCTTCCTGAATACTTTTCCATGTCCTGCAGTATTCCAGTATTTCTCCATCCCTTTGGAGTGATCCAGATTCACCTCATTCTCTCCCACACTTCCTTTGAACCCCACTGTGCATTTCCAGACACTTTTTAACAAGAAAGAAAACAAAAATGGGAGAGAAGGAATCAGATAAGTTGGTGACCATGATTTCCCATCTTCTGATGTCCCAACCTACAAATGTGAGAAGGATGATACATTCTTTTTGTGCTGCTAGAAGGATGTCAATTTAAATTGTGTTTGCCTTATTCAGAATGGAAGGTTCTTATGGACTTTTCACCGTTTCAGATTGCTTGACAGGGTAATTGGAACAGAATAATATTAATTAATCTGCAATCTGTGATTTTCAGGTTCCTCACCCAAGACTACAAGAACCTTCCCTTGAGCTGGAGATTACTTGTTTAAGGTTAAATGATCTCACAGAGCGCAGGAATTTCACTTCAGTTTGATGGGACAAAGGCAGTCTGTCCATCTTTTAATGTATTTTATTACGAGTGCAAAAACATCGACATAATTCACCATATTACCGAGATAATATCAGCATTTGTTGAAGCAATTTAGAGGTGAATCATATAATAACCACATTTATAACACAAATAGAATAAAGTAATCAACCAATAGTGGTGAGGAGTGAATTAGCTTTCCTTGCACAGAAACCTCAGAAAGAGCTGTTTGTGTGGAAGGATAATGGAAGCCTGACTGAGGCAACAAAGCATGGAATGGGAAGGAGAAAATAAAGGGATTAGAGACAGAAAAAGTTCTGTATAAAACCACCAAAGAGGGGAAGAGAATAGAAAGAACAGAGAAATTGTAGCAGTAAATAGAAAGGAAGAGAATCCAAGGGAATATAGGTCCTGGAATTAAGACCCTACAAAAGATCTTTTTCTCTTAATTAAAACAAAAAATGAAAGCAAAAAAGGATAAAATGCTGCTGGGAAAGCAAAACTTTACCATTGCCTCACCAAAAGAAAGAAAAAAAGACACAAAACAGAAATGAAGAGAAAACATTAGGGAATGATTAAAAGAGCTGTAAGAAGGCAGGAAAGAGTTGTCTGCACTTTTTGGTTGTTTTTTTTTTTTTAAAGCCATTTGTATCAGTATTCAGGCACTGCCAGCAGAGGTTGTTCACCTCCAAAATCATCAAACTCAAAGAAGCCTTAACACTTCATACAAGCTCTTGTAGTCAGCAGAAGTTCCAACCACATGTCCTTCATCTTTTAATCTGCCAAGTGACAGCTGAGCTGCTGCTGAGATTTGGTGACATGTGAGCAGAAATCGCAAAATTGCCTAACCGAGGGAGATATTCCCACTGATGTGCTTTATCACCCACTAGTCCAGAGGGGATCTAGCAAATCCAGCTCTGTGCAGAAGCTAAATTCAGCTGTGGAGCTGCGGAAGAGCAGCTCTCTCTCTCTCTCTGGCTCAATGTTATGCAAGGGACACTAAATTAATGTCACCAAATGAATTTTACAAGTGCTGGTGCTTCATTAAGGGTTCCCACTCTGAGCAGTCATTCCTCATTTATGTCCATTCGCTGCTCTCTTCACAGGCAGATGGGCAGCAAGGCGTTTTGGCATGAAAAGGCGAAAAGGAATTCAGAAAAATAAGCCACTTTTTCTCCTGGTTTGTGCATCAGGTGAGCTGCACCTCAGTTTGTTGTGTAGCTCCCTTGATAGTGCTGGCACGAAAACACATTAAAAGGGTGAAGGGAACAGACTTGTGGCAGCAGGCAGAATATATATATATTTTTTTTTCTGCATTGAGAAAATTTTGAAAAAAAATTGAAAGGAAACCTTTAGGTTCAGTGCCATAAATCAGACCTGGAATTCAGATCCACAGCATCCTACTGAGCGCCCCATTATCTCGGATAGAAAACCAATCTGTCTCCAAACCAAGGAATGTGAAATCATTTGTTAAAACATAACTGCTGCCCCAAAAGTGACTGAAAGGGGCACTGTGCAGTCCTGTTTTGTCATCCACTCGGAGGTGGGAGAATTGCAGCTCTTGAAAATGAATCACCAACATTTGAGAGCAGTCTAAACAGACTGTTGGCAGTTCTATCTCACATCTCTCACTCTTTGGTTTTGTACAAAAAATATTATCTTCAAACAAAGCAATCCTTTCCTGAGGACACTTCCATTGAAATTGTCACATTCCTACACAGGATTTTAATTGAATTGAATCAAATCAGCGTTTTCTGACAAAAAGCAGTGTGGCAGGAAATGCTGACCCATTTTTACTGAGACTATTTATCTTAGGTTTGATATTAAATCCTTTTGTGTCAGGAGGAAACTGCTAGGAAATAAACTTCCAGTGGAAATCAGGTGAATCAAGAATACTGCTAGTGTTACATAAACCTATAAAGTTTATTTTCAAAAAGGACTCTGATCAAAAAGGATCTGATCAAAAAGGATTCAGATCTTAATTTGGTCCTGACAGCATAAATAGCTAAGGATAAATAAAGAAATATATAAATTATTTAAAATTATTATAAATTATATTATTTTAAATAAATAAATAAATAAAATAACAGGATAAATAGGCTCTTCATTCCAGGATGTTATTTCTATGCTATGTAGAAGTCACATTCCAGAATTTACTGCAGAAGAGAAATTACAGTTTTTCATAAAACCTTTGAAAACACATCGTGGTCTTCTTGGCATTCGTGACTCTGTGCCAATAATCAGCAAATATGTTGTTTCAGGTGTCTCTGTGCCAATAATCAGCAAATATGTTGTTTGAGGTGTCTTTGCTCTCAATCACACTGCAGTTATGACTTCAAATGAACACTAGAAAAGGGAAAATTTCTGCTCATTCTTCATCCCCCTCTATGCAGATGCTTGTGCAGCCCTGAGACTTACAGCAGATATTTTACAATTCTGCCTAGTGAATTACTCAATGGAAAAAGGAACAAATCTCCATCTATAACCCCAATTCTTCCCCTATTTCGCTGTGTAAGTTTCAGCAGGACACTAATTTCATGTTTTCACTGTGCTGCCTGCTAAACAGAGCTGACAGTATTTGCCTGTTTTAAAGCCATGGTGAGGTTAATTAGCTGATGTTTGTGCAGCGTTTTGACAAAATAAAAATAATTTTGCCCTTTAAATGTTATTATGAGAGCATGTTGAAAGTTCTGCACAAAAACCGTTTTCACTGGAAAATACAGTTTTGTTGAAAGAAACATTAGCGCTGGGAGATTATTCTTTTTCTTCTAGAGGATGTAACAAAGCTGAGGAATGTTCTTTCCCCATAAAAGTCAAAAAAGGGGAGAAATTCAGTGTTGTGGACTAAAAAACGGGTGTCCTCCCTGCAGATCCCACCTGCGGCACTAACACAGACAAACATCAGAGCAGTCCAGGGTGGGGAACGTGCCAGAAAATTAAAGTTTGCCTTCCTCAGCTCTGTGTGTCTTAAAATACTAGAAGAATGGGCTGGAGAAATTGTATTCTATTTATTCCATATTTGAAAGTTTGAGAAGCCCAAGTGGGGGAAAACAGCATATTTTCAAACGTGGCAATTTGTTACAGGAATTCCCTTAAATTTTTGGGTTTATGATGTAGCTACAGCTTATCATTTTCTTGTCCTAGTGTGGAAGTGGAACAGAAATCAAAGCAAGTTATAAATGGATTTTCCACTGATACAAAGTCTGCTAAAATTTTGCCTTTGGCAGCCTTGGGTGGCTAATAATAGAAATGAGCTACTTCTCTCATTTATTTTTCAAAACCTAGGGGCAAAAGTTGGATTCCCTTCTGCTCCTCCTACCCTCACACTTTCTATTTTTGTCTGCTTCAATGAGACGGGAGGGAAATTATAGTTTTGAGTGTTACAGGGCAACATTGTAAAGTCTTTTGACCAAAGAATACTTTGACTTCTGGTTAAGGTTTTTAGTTTTATTCTGACTTCACAAAGTTCTAATATGGATAATAGGTGAACAAAGGGTTAATTTTTAATTTCATGTTTTGATTTCTGTGAAAATTCTCATGGAAATATAAGGAAGGATAAGAAGAAAGTAAATTGAAATCTTTAAAAAGGTTTCTCTGCCTCCCAAACAGCTCCATCTCAGCTTTTCTGGCATATAAACTTCCAAATGAAAGCAGAATCTGTTTTCAGCAAGGGTTTGCTTCCAGGTTTTCTTCTCTATAACCAAACATGTTCAAGGAGATAAAGGCAACAAATCAATCACAGACATCTTTAAAGCAAAATCCTTTATGGATTTAAAGGAATCCTTTCCCCCCAGCCTCAGAACTGTGCTGTTTCCTGAGTCAAACACAGAATCCTTCCTGGTTTTTCCCCCAGGCTATGGCTGCTGAATTCTTTTTAAGATCTGTCCATCTCCCCATCAACCCCTCCTTGAGTGGGTCAGAACCCACCTGCACCAGTAGGTAATTTTATTTTACAATCTGTTTAGTTGTGAGAGCAAAACTCTGAGTAATTTCTGATAATTGCTTTGCATAAAAGCAGCAAAGAACTCTACCTTTCTCAATTCTAATTGCAGCGTGGATCACCTGGTTTGCTGCCTCTAGCTGAATCTCCTAATTACCCAAATGTTTTAATTATTATGTACTTTTGAAGTGAACATAACATTGTGACAGCTGTTTCCAATACAATGAGCAGCAGCTGAACTGCATAATCACTCCCTGAGTGGAGCAAATCCTTCAGTTTTGGGTCTCATCATTCAGCTCCATCCTTCATGTTATGAGGAGCTCGGGGGAATTTTTGGGGCGATTTTTTGGGGCGATTTTTTTTTTCCTCTCTGCTAACTGCTGTTCTTCAGTTCCAGGAGGCAATTTCTGAGTTTGCAGACAGGTTTTGTCACCTTCACACGATTGGCTTCACTTGGGGAGTGCAGGGATGTGAAGGAGGCTGAGATTTGGGATGCTGAAGGGAAAAGTGCTGCTGTTGGTACCCAGGGTGGCTCTTGGTTATCTTGTGTTAGAACTCACAGGTAAATAAGGGAAAGGTGTCTCTCTCATGGCTGCAGTTGTTAGAACTGCTTTAAATATTGATTTTTGTGTTCAGAGGAACAACTGTGGGCACATCAGGTGGTTTATAGCTCCAAAAATTTACAAAGGAATGATCTATGTCCCCTTGTGCCAAAACCTACTCCATGAAGCAGCTGCTTTTACAGCTCCACTCCTGCAACTGCTGACTGTCCATCCCTGTGTGTTTTCAGCCAAGCGTAGCTGGCAATTCTCACGAGCAGAAAGGCAGGAAAACGTGGGAGATGCTGTTGTAGAGCTGTTGGTGGTGTGCAAGCCACGTGGAGGAGGCAAAGACCTTTTGATTCTCCCCTTAAATATAAAATAAAGAATTTGTTTGATGGGCAAAACTGTGTTTCTGGAAGAAATCCAGTCATTGAGGAGGTGGTGAGAAAGGTACAGCGTAGGGGTCGAACAGGCTGTGTGCTGGGTGGGCTTAACCTTCCACGTGGAAATAGAGCTACTGAAACCAATCCTGACACGTGGTATCTACCGAGCAGATA
Organism: Grantiella picta; assembly: GCA_013397955.1. Lineage (NCBI taxonomy): Eukaryota > Metazoa > Chordata > Aves > Passeriformes > Meliphagidae > Grantiella > Grantiella picta. Next base: position 403,053 of record VZRM01003821.1, on the reverse strand, counting down.
TTCAGGGATTTGTTTCATTTCTCAGAAATTATTATAGAAAGGATTAGAGGAAGCTGCCTGGTCACTTACCCTATATCTATGAGTTAAATCTGCACGTGCAGCTCCTTTTCAAGCCCTTCCAGAGTGCCTGCTGTGGAATTCCTCCTTTTGTCTCTCTGTAACCTGAGAGCAGCGAGTACAGAGCACAGAATCACACATTAACCAGCACTGCCACTGTCTGAAATGTATTTTATTCTTGGACTTGAACTACAAGCCCAGAGTCAAAGCAGCTAATCTGGAGGATTGCTCCCCAAGAGATTTTTACCAGTGTTGTACAAAGATGTCACTGAAAGGTCAGCTAGCACACAGCTCTTCTCTAAACCTGTTGTTGCATGTTTTTTTACTTTTACTAAGTACTTGCTCTGACCTAAGGGCTGTAAAGTTTTAATGGTTTGGTTGTCAGTGAAGTAAAAAACATGTCAAGCATGATCTTTGAAGTAAAAAACATGTTAAACATGATGTTTGTATTTTTGCTGCGGGAGTGCACTGTCTCCAAGCAGATGAAAGGGAAAGAGGAATATTGAGTCTCTGCTTTCACCCTTTCCTTAGCATCTGGAACAGGAAAACAGCCTGGTCATTTCCATGGCAAAGGGAAGAAGGTTTTCCCAAATTCCTTTGCAAATAAGAGCTCTTGTACCTCTGTCTTTTACCTGATTAAAAACAAAATCATGCTTGGAGCTTCATCTTTCCAGCAAACTGGGGTAAGCAGTGAAGAAAAGTAGCAATTTTTGAAAAAGGAGATAACTCTACTTGTAGAGAGTAAGTTGGATTACTTCATCTTCGCCCCAGGCTGTGTGGAAATCAGGATCTGTGCTTTGGCTGACACATGGCAAAAGGAAAGGAAAGGAAAGGAAAGGAAAGGAAAGGAAAGGAAAGGAAAGGAAAGGAAAGGAAAGGAAAGGAAAGGAAAGGAAAGGAAAGGAAAGGAATGGAAAGGAAAGGAAAGGGACCCCGGGAGCAAGGGGTGGTCAGAGGAACCTGGGCTGAACTGAAATTCAGTGCTACTGAGAATAAAAGTTCCAGTGACCTACCTGCAACCTCCTGGATATATTCAAAATCAAAAACCTGTGAGCCGAGATGGACTTGATGCTCGGGTTCACACTTTCACAGTGTTTATCTCACGAGGAGGTGACACTGGATGTGTTGGCACTGCCCAGCATCACCTGCAGACTGCAAGAACTGCCTTTCACAATCTGAGCATCTCCAAATTTTACTGATATTCTCTAAACCCCACAAAGCACCTCTGAGAGCATTAAGGCTATGGATTTTCCCTTCAGGAGCTGGATAAGGTGAGAAACATAAATGTCCTGAGCCAGGCAGAAAATAACTTGTTGGCAGAGCCTGGGGTAGAAATCAGGGCTGGGAAGTCTTGCTGCTCCCCTTGCTTGATCTCACTCCTTTTTCACATACTGAAAAAATTCCCCTCGAAGCCATCAGTGGAATTTCTTCAATTGCACTGCATTCATCAGCCAGAGATTTAAACAAGAAAGCTCTTGCACAGAAAGTCACCAGGCTATTAGGGAATGGGTCGGAGAGTAAAGTTTGTCGGGGAATATGTTTGGAGAGTTTTTTATTATTACTATTTCTGCAGCAGATTCTTGACATTCCTAGTCCATTTTCCTCTGCAGCTTGTGGCCCACATGAAGCACTGCAGACCCCAAAAGAAGATATAGAAAACTGTCTCTGAAAAAGTCCATTTTTCAGCTGCTTGACAAATAACTGTCTAAGCAAATCAGTGGCGCTATCTACTGCCTACTGAATAAAGAACAAATGTAGATTTAAGCCTCTTGAAATGTCAGCTCAGAATCTCACTGAGAAGATGTAGTGGTTTTCCAACTGATCCATCTCTGTGTTTGCACAGAGCTGCCGAGCTGGAACCTTTTTTTGGGGAAATTACTTTCTCAAAGCCAATCCTAAGAAGGGCAGCCTTGGCTGCCATTTTTGAAACAGCATTCAGAGCTGAAGCTCTGAAAAAAAATCATGCACATTTGCTAAATTCTGAATGCTCTTTGCAAAAACACAATACTTACCTTCTGCTAAGGGATTTCTTACTACAGTAAAATCCATTCTTACTGTTTAATTCATTCATTCTAGAGAACGTTGCACAGAATTGTGTCCAGATGGCTCTTTGCTCTCAGTGAAGGAGACTCCACAACCATTCTGGGGAATTTTTTCTGTTTTCTGTTGTTGTCTTAGAATAAACCATTAGGTTTGAATGAAGGACACAGAAAATGCCCAATCAGACAACCTGTGCACCCCAGAAGGCAGAAAACAATGAGGATATAATTTACAGGCAGCGACAAATTGCAGGGAGCTGCAGACCTGATTTTCCCACAGGTTTTCACACTCAAACCCTTCTTGGCTTCAGTCAGGGCTGAGGTGCTCAGAGCTGCAGAATCCCATCCTCCCAAAGCCCAGGCAGGCATTGAAGCTCAGCTCAGCCCAGAATAGCTCTCAGGAGCTCTGACTCATGGTCTCTTGCTCTCATTGCCAGACATCACAGAGCTTGCAGGGAAATTACTATTATTCCTCAGGAAGGGTGTATTTAACTGTGTGTATAGATCCATATGCTTGGCTGGTGTAAATTGCAGTGATGCCATTGAGTTCCAGCAGCTGAGAATCTTATCTTTACGTTTTAGCGACAATTCACATGGAATTCTGACTATTTGAAAGAAACTGGGCTTGCTGGTTATTGATTTGTGATTCCCTCTGCCATCATTTCTTGCTCTCCAACCACAGCAAATACGTATAAACAGACTTTCAAATAAATAATGCTTCTAATTAATAGCTGCCTTTTGGAATTCATTCACAGGTATGGTCACAATCCTTTCCTGGTGCTGCAGCTAATATTTATCCCCAGGAAGTAATGAGTGTATGAGCAAGGGTGATTAGAAAGGGTATTTAATTGCTTTTTTTAAAATATGTGGATTCACTGTTTAAAATATATGAATCTCCAATGAGGAGAGCATTCAAGGAGCACACGTGTTCCTAGCAGTATTTCTTTATGAGTAGCTGCTTGCTGTAAATGCCATTCCACTAGAAGAATACACCCAGCTATTGATTACTTGTAAAATATGATTATTTCTCCATTTTCTTGGATTTTTTAGGTGTGGTTCTTATTTCAAAGTAACAATCCAATTGCAGACTATCTTCTAAGAGAAAAAATAGATTATTTTGTGCAACCTGAAAGCAAATGCTTGCTAAGAACATGGTGAAATTCACTGTTGCATGAAGAACTTGGTTTTTGCTCAAGTTAGTCCTGGAAACTTGGAGTAAAAGGCAAGTTTTTAACAGCTCTCTGTAGCAAATGCAAGCACAAGAATCTGCCCAGCAAGCAAGTTCTGATTAACAAATTACTGCCACTTCTTCCCTCTTCCTCACATGGGCAGATAAAGCAGCTGGGGAAGAGAAAATCCCAAAGAGGCCAAATGTTGAAGTTCACTCTTTCATCCTGAGTGGAAATCTGGCTCAGCTAGAAAGCCACCAGCACTGTTCCTGCAGGGGATGGTTTTATTGCTGTTGACTTTTCCTTTTTCCTGTCAAATTCGGTGTACAAGTATATCCACCTTGGTTTTTTTTTTTTTTATCCTCCTCTATTATACAACAAAAGGGAAGATGTGCTTTGTACTGACAGTCGCTCTGAGAATTGCACTTACAGATTGTTGTGGTTACAGCAATTCAAAGCTGGAGTGCAATGTCTGCTTTTTGCTGCAGATGGAAGGACTGGCTTGGAATAAAAAAAAAAGAAAGAGGCTGAATTCTGTGTCATAACAACCCAAATCTGAATCTGATTTTGAGGAAAGCTGAAATACGTGAGAACTGGATTATGCTTGACCAAAAACAAATTCCTCACAATTACTTTTTGACTAATATAAAACATTTGTGTTTGTCTGTGTTAGGACTAATTCCTCTTTGAACTTTTGTTACTGCGTGTTTTTCTTCATGCTAGTGATTCCTGATGAAGGAATGCAAGTAATTTAAATTTCTCTGGAAAGGCAATAAATCAAAAAGTTAGTTTAAACAAAAATTCATAACCCTCTTGTATTCTGCAAACTTTTTCCAAGTTTTGCTTATTCACACAGTTTGGGCATCAGTTGGTTCACTGTATTCATTTTCAGGTACAGGGCATGGAAAAATAAATCTGGGAATGGTCATGGTATGAATAGAATTGCAATTCTAATTGATGGAAGTGACAAAGTGTAACGGATAAATTCTTAAAGAATTTCAGTTTTATCTCCTGGTAGCTAACTTTCAACAATTAGAATGTCTTGGAAGGAGGACTGGGAATCTGCTGAGTCTGCCCACTCTGCAGAATAGGCCCTTTGGACTTCTCCAAAATATATAATTGATAAAGTTGGGGAAAAGGGAAAATTCCGTTTAAGGAACACTCAGAATCTTGTTTCAGCAGAGGCACAATTGCCCTCCGAGAGGGAAAGGGGTAGTAACAATTTATTTTTTCAACATTTTCTTTTGATATGTCTATTATTTTTCACATCTAGAGTTAATTGGTTTAAAGTGTGATTGATTCTGGTCTCTGGCACCACAGGGGCTCTGTGTTTATTGTCTCTCTGCAGTTCTGAAAGCAAGTTTGAAAGGCAACGAACAAATAAATAAACAAATAAATCTACCTGTCACTCACACAAATTCATCTTTAGTCGAGATTGGCTCTTTTGTTTCTTTCTGGCACCTTATTACTGTTATCACTACAAGTGTCAGTCCTCATCGTGGTGCTTATTTTACTTCTTAATCAACCTCACAGGTATTGAGCGTTTTACAAGGAATCCTTTTTTTTTTGCCATATCTCATCGTGTGCAGCTCTCTTGACCTCTGGGTGATGCATGGCAAATGCAGTTGGGATTTAACCTCAGGAAAACTTTATGATAAAATTATAAAAGCCTTGCAGAGCTAGGAGATATCCAGCAGAAATGGAAGAGTCACCTCCTGTGACCAAAAAAACCCCCAAAAGCAAGATGGCTTTAGAGAGAAAGTGGAGAGAAATCTATGAGAAAAGGTGACAAAAGCATTTGTTTTACCTCTGCTGTTAGCAGAATATAGGAAACTTATATTTTCATTGATGACCAAACTCCCTAAATGCCACAGAGTCCTTGTGTGACTTTTGTGTCCAAAAAACATCAATTTGAGTGAGGCAGAGAAGCAGTGAGCACTGGTAAGACCCCTGATAGAAAACAATAGGAAAATACTGGTAAATCTGGGTCTTGCCAAGTGCCAGAGACTCTGCATGTCAGTGGCCAACTGTAGTGAATTTGCAGAGCTAAACAGTGCAAAAGGGCAGAACTTTTTGCAGCAATATGGGAGTAAAAAGTTAAGGTTATTTAGATGCTTAATTTCCGCTGAGAAATTGCTCCCAATTCCCGTTGTTCTGGGACAAAGCTCTGGAAAGTGGGAAACTTTGCCATTTCTCCCAGATCCCCTGAACCATGTATTTCAGAAGCTTACTCTAGACTTGTTCAAAGTGGAATATGACACAACATCTTGATTTTCTGCGAGAGTATGCAGGGTCGTGTTATAAATGCATTTTCAGCTCTCCTGGTCAAATCAGAGCCCCTTTCTTCTCCATTGCTGGGATTATAAATTACCTCTTTTATGCAGTAAATTCAGATAAAGGCGAACACATATGATTAAAAGCATTAGTAGGGCTGTGATAAAGCCGGTAGGGGAATTGCTAGATGAAAGATGAATCAGAAGTTTGCGTTGAATATTGAGGAAGAGCTTAGGACCATTAGCTCCAAACAGTGGTTACAAAGCTCTTCTGAGCTGTCAGCACAAACAATTCGAGAACAAAAGGTTTTAATCTACAATTCTTTTTGAACTGGAAATTTACAGAGAGCAAGAAGTGCTGTTAGTGCAAGCAGAGATGAAAGCAGAGCAGCACCAGGTCAGGACGGAGTGTGATTGGTGGTGTTCCCACTTTATCCCTTGGCTGTGCCACCCAGGTTGAGCTGGAAGCTCCTGGTGCTGACAGAGCAGTGAGGGTTGGGGTGCCAGGGGTAGCTCCTGTGTAGGACACATTAAATTAAGGATCTGTTTGGTTGCCTGAGTGGAAATTAAAGATCCCCAGACAAGTTTTCAAAGGAGAAGATAAACCAAGCAATGATTTGCCTTCAGAGCCACTGGCCCATTCAAGCATCAAACTCATTACTTTACAGAGCTGGTGGGAATATTTGCACTGTGAAGTGCACCAATCCATTGGTTTTTTTTTCTTTTTTTATCACCTGGAACAGTGTAGGCTCCACAGCCTCTCATCTCCATCACTTTGCTCAGCTGGATTTCTTCCCAGCAGACTAAAACCCAATTCAAAGCCACATCAGAGTCTGTCTGGAGCACAGAGGAGTTTCCAGGCTGAACCAACACTTTTCACCCATCCTGGTCTCCTTTCTCCCTCTGTGTTTGTGGGTTGAGAGCAGAGATATCCTCCACCTGCACAGCTGCAGTTTGGCAGATATTGGAGAGCCACTCGCAACTTTTTTCATTTGCAGGTGTTGAGTACAACCCAGGTGGCTCAAATTTATATCTATTTTATTTCAGAGCACTTACCCAAAAAGTTTTATAGTCTCAAAACTGAAATAAGATAATCCTGACCCTCCTTTATGAGAAAATAAGTTCTTTATTTTGGTGTTTGGGACAGAACACTTGCATTCTTGGCTTGTGGATCAAAGCATAAAGACGAGTGTGAATTATCTCAGGGCAGGTTTGTTTGGGGAAGCAAATGGAAGAGGAGATTTTGACGTATCCTGAACCCTGATCCTCCTAAAATCCATTGGTTTTATGGGTTACTTTTAAGCAGGAATCTACTGTGTGTTTGGAATGTCTAAGGTTTTATTGTCTGTCTCCTAAATACCGGAGAAAGCTTTTGAACAACGTTGAGACAGTTTTTAATTTTACCAGGCACTCCTTGAATTTTGACCTGCAGAGCAATATGTGGCCATTCTAAATTACAGAACATTAAAGCACTTGGTACTTTTCGTAATAGAAAAGCATAGACGTTGAAAGAAAATATCCATAAAAGTTAATTAAATCAAGGAAGGCTTTTAAATGAGGGTACTTAATGAATAAAATCTTCAATATCAGGGAAGTAGGATACTCACTACGTGGAAATAAAACTCTTTAGGAGACATAAAATACATGAGATATGAGTAGAGTTTTCTCCTTGGATTGGAGTTATAACCACTGTACTTTTCTGTAGGTCAGATCTTTTTGAACATAAATCAGAAAACCTTCTTTGTCTGCAAATGAACTATAATTATTTACTGCAACTGACAATCTGTTCCTGGTACTTTTTGAAGTGAGCTGAGTCTATCTTATGAAACAAAAAAGAAATGGTGGATTGCATTTAGGTGTAGTTTTATGAGTTTGACATTTGGTGAAAGTTTCTGGTCTGAAAGATGCAGCCAAAGACTTCCTGGAAATAACTGTTTGTCCTCAGGATTGTCTAAATTGTTCCCATCATCTAAGGAATTACATGGAACTGTTTAAATTATTGGATTGGCCCAAAAATAAAAAATTTGGCTATCTTAGGGGTAAAAGCAGTAATCCTAACCATTGACTTCATTAGAATTAGATGGGATTTGCCCTGCTGGATGGGAAAACAGAATTACTGGAGCATTCAAGGAAATAAAGAGCAGAAGAAAGCAATAGACTTTACCCAAATCCCAAAATATATTGCAGAAAAATAAAGCCATTGTTAATGCTGCAGCTCCATGTACATCCTGTCTGAAGTGACCTGCAGATTTGTAAGCTAAGAGAATAAATTTCAGGGAAACTTCTCTCCCTCAAATACCTTCTGGGCCCAAAGAAGTTTGACAAAACTTGATTCCCACTGCACTGTGTGTGAGAAGAACACCTGCAGAGGAGCTGCAGGGAGGCATTTGCTGTTGTACTCGTTAGAATTGCACAATAACAGAAATAATAAGATTTCTTGATGTGTGTTTATTTCCCACCGGTACGCCGTGTTGCATTATGATAGCTTTGCAGTCACTGTGTGCCTGTTCTGGTTGAAGGAGCACATTCATTATAAGCTCTTCCTTTCAGATGCTTATAAATTTCTGGAAAAGACTAATTCTGTGGCCTGATGTTTTCTTTGTTCCTGTAAAACAAAAGGTGTTGATTGATTTCACTCTTTTTTTGTTCTGCATTTATTAAAATATATTTGTTGCTTTGGGGTGAACAAATTAATGAAACCCATCCAGTTGGTTATCATATATATAAATAATATTTTTAACCAACAGGTAACTCAAAATATTTTTATGTATTTTTAACATATTCTGTTTCAAGATTTTTTTGGTTTACCATATTAATTCAAGGCTAATCTGCCAATTTCTCCATGCTGCTGCTATGAACTGAGCAATGTTTATTAAAGCTGGTGGAATTGAGGAGATTGGAGCAGAGAATGGCAGATTGAATAAAATCTGCATCCAGTTTGAAAAGTTTCTGTGTTTTCAGCCCAGAGAAGCCACAACTTGTACAGTTCAGGTTACTCCACCCATGAAATTTTAAACAGCAAATTTAAATGCCTTGTACATTGTATTTGCTCATGAGATCATAGGGGGAAGATTTATATTCAAATATATACAGTCATGCCTTTAAAGACATTAGGCATTTCTCTTTTAACATGGCTTTCTGAATTGCACCTCCACATAAATGTGCTAACGCTCTCATTTCGTGAAATGTGTTGAAGTATTGAGTATTAAATTTCCTTCATGAATTCAGGGATACTTCCAGAGCTGCTCTGAATTGCCATAGCTTTTCTGAAGTGAAAGAGGCTATGATAATTTACAGCTGCTGCTCCATAAATGTGAGTAGCACCTTTCAAAACTGTGTTCTCTGGCCCAGATTTACAGTTGCCTTGGGAAAAATTACTCTGTGTTGTATATTTGGGTTCTCATTGTCACATATTCTCTGGACTGAATCCCAGCAGTCACTCCCAGGGTATAATCCATGATGCAGCTACCTCCCAGAGCACAGCAAAAATGTAAAATATTTTAATATTTTATAATAATAAATATTATATTTCAATATGAAAGAATAATTTGGAAAAAGCAGTGAGGTCTGGTGTATAAAGAGAGAATCTGCACAACTGGAATAAGCAGATGTTCTGCTATTGCCTTTAGAGGAATATATTCCCTGTTGTGGAAGATCTGAGGGCTCAGTGATGGAATCAACACATGATGTGTTTGGAACCTGAGTTTTGAGGTTTTCCACCCCTGTTTGAAATGCAGTGGAAATTAGAGGTGTCTGATCTGCCACCAGCTTGGTGCACTTTAAATGGATCAGGTCTGTGCTCCTTGTCTCATTTTAACGCAGATTTTCTGAGGAAATCTGGGTATTATCACGAAATCCACACCATCAGAGTTTCTTGCAGGTAGTGCAGAGGTGATTATAGCTCTTTGCCAACTTCTGATGAGGGTGAGTTATTCTTGTAAAGCTCTTTATAGATCAAATTAGCTACACGAGCTTCACAAGGGCTAAGGTAATGTTCCTTGACTGTGGATCCCCTCAGGAACTGGAAATAATAAAACCCTTTCCTATTGCCACAGCAGTGACTTTTGGTGCTGAAGCAGACATGGAAGAAATGGACTTTGTCCTCTCTCCAGATCCCATTTGACCCCAGAGGTCTGGGATTATAAATCCAATCTAAAATTAGTATTTGAGAAAAAAAAAAAAAAAGAAAAAATGTCTCATGGACTGTGTGGTTTTTTTTTCCTAGATCATTGTCAAACAATCCCCACCCCTGCTTCCCCCTAAGGACAGTGACAGACGTGTGTCTGAAAGGAAAATGCTGTGGGTTCCACTGTTGAGGACAACAACCCATAACTTCCCCAACCATCCTGTTTTTGAAGGGATACTGAGCTGATCACCCCCATCTGTGATGATCACGGCAGCAGAAGGAGGGACTGGCAGCACCAGGCAGTGATTTTCTGGAATGGAAGTCAGTTGGATGCTTACAGCCCCAAAATGATTCTATTGTACATCCTTTCTGCACAAACCTCATCTACATAACTGAATCGTGGAGCATCTTTGTGCTAAAGAAAGCAATTCTGAAAGACCACCAGAGCTGAGTTTTTTGCCTAGCCAGCTTGCTGTTTGTTCCTCTCTCTGTTCTGAACATCTGGAACCAGCTGTGGACAAGATGCCACTTCCCAAAGTGCTCTTCAGAGGAGCAGCACTGGGAATATCACGCCTTGTTCCCCTGCTTTCCCTTTTTTGCCTGTCAGTGATTTTTTCCTCCTCATAAGCTCCTTTTCCACCCCTCCTTTCTCAAAACACATCTTGAACAAAAAAAAACTTTCCCATCCTTCCCCTTGCTTCACAAGCGAATGTCTTGCTTGGTTAATCATTTCTCTGCAGACTTCCTGTCACAACACCTTTTTGGTTATTTATCCCCTCATAGCACTGTTAGGAGATTTTATGTGTCTTTCCAAGCATGAAATAAGTACATGCAATTCCAGGAAATATATTTAACAGACCAGTGGGGTAGATATTCTCGCTGGGGTTAACAGCTCTATTCCATATTTGACTCACTGTTTGGATGGTACTGGAGGCAGCTGGTTTTCCAAGCCACAATTTTACCTTCCTTTCTGGCTGTTGGGTTTTTGGTTTTTTTTTAATAGCAATAATAGATGATTTTTAAATTTACTGAAAATATTCTGGTAATAATGATTTTAACTCAAAATCCTAATCCCTTTGAATTTATGGTTGCACACCTTTGTGTTAAAAGTACTTGCAGAAGTTTGTGAGGTTAAGCACTTTCTAGAGGTGCTTTTGTGATAAATGGGTCAAATACTGTCTTCTTTACTACGTAAGAAGATACATCTGGGAATTTTCCTTCAAAACGCATTCAAAACTTGTAGAGATGTTTTAAAAGAAACTCCATATTAGGATTTTTCAAATCAATTGCCCAAACAAACAAGCAAATAAAAAATCCCAAATATGACAGAATGCATCATATATGTCTCCTCCTGTACAAGAAAAGCAATGATGGAGCTTTCAAATTACTATACTAATTGGAGTTTTGTCTGCTGCAAAGTTCAGATTATCTTTCTGGAAAATAAGGATCTATTCATCAAATACCAAAAACAGTAGAAAATAAGTTTTCCATCGGAGAAGAACTTGAAACTCGGCCTGAGACAAATACAAAGAGATTTATATTTGTGCACTGAATGCCAAAAGAAATTACTAAATTACTGAAGAACAGCTATTTGACCCATCCATATCTCAATCCCAAGGGTGAATTGTGCTAATTCTGCCTGTGTTGTTTGTAACTTGTAAGAGACTGACAGTCAAATGCTGATTGAAATTGTAACTTCCCTGTGTTGCTCACAAGCAGAAAGCTATGGCTTGATAATTTTATTTTCTTTTCCCTCGAGGGAGTGAGATTCAACTCACCTCCTGCTTGAATTTTGGTGTTTTACTGATAAAACCAGTTAAATTTCCATGGCAGAAAGAGATGAATGTAAGATTTTCTATCAACTGGGCCAAGAAAGCTGTTGTCCTTATGCTTCTTTAACAAGCATCCAACTAATCATCGAAGTCCATAATCCTGGAATACATCTTTTTTTTCAATATTTAAACAAATACTTAATTTTTCAACATCAGCTTAAGCCCTACTGCTGCCAATAAGACAAGAGCCAGAAATCCACGTGGTTTTGCCATTTCACACTCCTTGGTCAGTCAGCTCATGCCAAAAAATGCTCCTTTTAAAATCTATGGGTTTAAATATATGACTTCTTTATTTTCCCATTCTCAAGTCTCCCTTTGACCACTGCCAGGCCAGGGTGTGATGTCCTTTCAGTTCCTGCAGCAAAACACCCATTTTGCCCAGGACACCACAGAGTCCAGCAGGAAAAATACACACAGAGCTCCAAAATCACACATTTTGCTCTCTGATGGTTTTAATTTTCCCCAGGGCTGCTGATGGGCAGAGAGCATGCTGAAGCAGGGCTGTGCTAATGAGACTGCTGTTAATTATTGTGCAGGAGGTTATGGATTCCCTGTGCTGCTGGCTCCATGCAAGGCATGTCCCAATACAGAGAAATTGATTTCAGCCTTAAACCACTAGATAGATGTTGCTGGGAGCTTTGCATATAAAAAACACCAAAATGTTCTTTCTTTTCCTTATCTTCTTTTTATTCCTTAATTCTGCTAAGTTTCCCCTTCATTTCAGTGTTCTTAGCACATTGCTCCTTTTAATTCACTTCTGGGGGTTTTCTGGTTATTAATTTTGAGTTCATTTAATACAATAGTTTGAATTTGATTATCTGAGAGGCTATTACCTATGGATGTCTCCATGGCAAAGAGCAGAAAAGTTCAAGTTGAAAATGAATTTGAATTGGTACTGAATTTCTTTGGATAAACTTGGGCTCTTTCCTAAAACTTTTATGCACTGCTAGTGCAACATACAACTGACCTTTAAAAAAAAATTTTCTAATTTTAGGTATGCATGCATAAATATGAATACTCATTTATATGTATACATTCACAGATAATGCTGTGGGAAACTATTCCTTCACAATTCCTGCTGTCTGAAAAAGCTCTTTGCAACTCTTTGGCTCAGTTGAGTTCTGTCTCTTCTCGTGTCACAACTGCTGCTTCAGCTTTCTTTCTGGCACACCTACATTTTGTAGCATTTCGTTCCTGCTGATTTCATTTATCTAATTGTTTCATTTTACAAGTGAAAGTTGTTCTAGCAAATGCCTAACTACAGCTTCTTCCTTAATATCTGTGTACCCAATATCTGTGATAATTGGGTGTTCATCATCTCCCCATGAATGTCTTTCACTTTTATAAATACTTGATTTTATTTTTTATACAGCTGCCCATCTCATTGAGGCTCAGACCTCTTATTTCAATGGGATTTTACCTGGACTTAGTGGGCATAATGCCACTTATGTCTTCTGAAAATGACTTTAATCTGGGGACTGGAAAAGTCTTTTTTGAAGCTCAATACTTTTCTTTTTTTTTTTTCCCCCAACTACTATGAATAAAGCTTTGCAGGATGGACAATCCTTTGTGACAATGTCAATGATAAAATGATTCTGTTAAATAAAAATCCACGAAAAGTTATTTCAAAATGAGAGGTTATGTGACACATCACAAAGAGGCGACAAAGCACAAACAAAACCTGTCTAAACACAGACAACCCCCCAAGATTGAAATAACTATGTCTGACTTTGCTTTTCTCCTATATAACTCTCAATGTCTAAATGGCACATTGTTAGCAAAGCTCCTGGAGCCCAAATCCTCCACCAGAGATAATGAATCCCACCAGGGAATCAGAAGTAAACTTGTAAAATCCATGGCATTCACTGTCCTAATAAAAGAGAACATTTTTGTGTGTGTTGTGTGTTGTGATTCGGTTTGGTTTTTAACATTTGATGATACCCAGCAAAGCTCTGAGCTCATGTACAATCCAGTGGTTGATTTCCTTTTCCTGTTTATATGTATATATATATATTTGGCTGCAATTTTTACCCTCTGGAACTATCTCTATTCGCTGTTTATTCAGTGGATGTAAATGGCAAATACTGTGCATGAAAAACCTACTAAAATTGAGAGCCCACAGCCAGTGTAATTCCTCTAATAACTTTTCTCCCAAAAGGTATGAGGCAATCACACAGCATATGCACAATGGTAGATTTGTAGTCATTATCTCCCAAATGTGTTTGTTAACAGCTAAATCCTGGCCAAGAAACCCAATAGGCTTCAGTATATTCTGGTTCAAAGAACCACCAATGAATGTCATAAAAATGTTATCCTATTTCATCTAAGAGAGGTTTCACTTTGGTTTTTCTTTTTTTT
>VZRM01003821.1:336987-389167 GCA_013397955.1 Grantiella picta | reverse complement strand
TTTTTTTTTTTTGTTTCAATTTCATTTTCCGTAATACCTTAAAGCCACCATTTTCACTGACTAGCTTATCTGGGAGCTTGCAAGATTTGGAAGCAGAATGCAGAGTGTGGGTAAGATCAATATGTTGTTTTTCCAGCACAGCAGTGTTGTATTTCTACAACATCATTGTGAATATCACACTGTAGCTTAATAAACATCTCACATTATTCACTGCTGTAAACACTGCCAGGGAGTTAATTCCACAAGCAATCCACTGACGCCTGAAAAAAGCAGGTATGATCATATAAATACATATACCAAGCCTTACTGAAACTAGATAGGATTAATTCTATGCAGGCTGGGAGATTAATTCCTAAGATAACAGCTTTTTTTGATAAAGAGGAGGGAGTTGCTTTGAGGGTTTTTTGCAACAACTACATAAAAGCTGAAGGTATTACCTGAGGTTTAAGCTCATAAGAAGAGGTTCAGAATCTGTGAATTTCACGTCAGCTTTGTCTCAGACCCAGATAATAAGATATGTTTAAGGAAATTCAGATTAATGTTGTCTTAACGTGAAAGTATTTCATACCTATATAATAAGGAATATGATGGGCCTGTGTGACTGTCTTTTACAGCAATTAGTGAGACTTGAAGAAGTAACTCAGTTGTAAGAATTTTTATTAGTAAAAATTATCATCCATCTTTCTTTTCAAATCCCAGTGGTTTTTATATCACTGCCTGATATTGCAAGATTCTATTGGATCTTGTATTTAGAGACAGCTCTCCCTCCATTACATGTGAAAACTCTTTCAAAGGATCCTTAACTATTCTTTTATAAGAATCATAACTGTTCAGGAACTATAATTTCATTTCAAAAAGGAGCTATAATTTCATGCACAGAGCTCTGATATATGTCCTTACCTATGCAACGTATATTTACGTATTCACACACTCACTAACTCATGCAATCACCAGAAAGGGTATTCAAGTGCTTTATGACAGATAAACACTCTAAGAATGGGCTCATTCCTGCCGGAAAAATTGAAAATACTTCCATTTGCTTTATTAGCATGTATCTCAAAAAGACAGTGAGAATTAATAACAGCATGAATTGTGAGGCATGTTGTTATTATTATTATTATTAATAATTTTATATTTATTTTGTAGTAAAATAGCACAGAGAATTCCAGTTTTGCAGCAAAAGTGGGAGCAAAATATTAGGTCACTGTAATAACTGACAGCTTGCCTGTCTAAGGAAGACTATAGAATAATAACCTGCAGACTCTATTTCTTGTAAATGATTCCTATGCTGTTTTAATTTATAGCAAACCATAGAATTGAGACTCCTTGAAATTCATTCCTCTGCAGCTGAAAATGGCAGCTTTTTTTACAAAACAAGCAAGCAGGTAGATTTGGGATAGAAAAACTAAATTCTCTGTCTTTTATTGCAGAGGTGGAGAGTTCAAAGCCCAAGGGGTTTTAGTTTATTAGGAAAGCCTCATATCTATTTTTCGTGCAATTGCAAGCAGATAGCTGTATTTTCAACACATAATTAATTTTGGCATCCAAGGGTACAAACCACATTCAACAAACATATTTAATCTTCCTTTATTTTAAGCACTTAGTTATAAGTTCATGGAATTTGAAGAAAAAGGAAGGAACAAATTTCTGCTTTGTGTCAGGCACATCTGTATGAGCAAAAATCACAGAGGTCAACAAAATAAAATTCTCTGTGCTATTTTACCACAACATAGGAAGAAGAAGGAGAAGAAGAAGGAGAAAAAGAAAAGAAGAGGAAGAAGAAGAAGGAGAAGAAGAAGAAGAAGAAGAAGAAGAAGAAGATGAAGAAGAAGAAGAAGAGGAAGAAGAAGAAGAAGAAGAAGAAGAAGAAGAAGAAGAAGAAGAAGAAGAAGAAGAAGAAGAAGAAGAAAAAGAAGAAAGAAGAAGAAGAAGAAGAAGAAGAAGAAGAAGAAGAAGAGGAACAAGCCTCACAATTCATGCTGTTACTGTTACTAATCCTTGCTGTCTTTTTGAGAAGCACGCTAGCAAAACAAATGGAAGTATTTTCAATTTTTCCTGCAGAAATTAGCCTGTTCCTAAAGGGTTTATCTGTCATGAAGCCCAAAGACCTGGCTGAGCACACAAAAACAAGCAACAGATATTTTGTGTGGCCAAGGAGGAAAGAAGAGCTTTCTCAATTTGAGGGGGAAAAACCCAACTCTTTTCCAGCAAAACCCTACACATATCTCGCTTTTTAGACAGCTAATACAAACCCCCAGCGACATCAATGAAAAACTTCAAATGGCATTTAAAAGGCCTTTAAATGAGGCTTTAAATCTGTTCAGTGTTGGCTACTAAAATCTCCCATCAGTCAGTTTGTGACTGTGAGCTTGTTCATCCCTTCCTGTGGTGTTTCTGGGTGAACTACCGGCATGAAAGCTACTGAGAAAATGAATTAGACAATTATTCTAATTCCAGCAGGATTGGAAACTGAGAGGGAACAGGAGGAGGTGAACAGAGGAGATGAACAGAGTTTGCTTGGCGTTGATGTCTCCTGCAAAAAGTGAGGTGGTGTGGGGATTTTTCCTCACTCTTTGCTGCAATCCAGCTGTTGCAAGAGAGAGGGGAAGAGGGGAAAATAGTTTCAGTTCAGCAAATCTTGGGCAAATGAGCTCCAAACCAAATGAGAAGGAAAGTGAATGTGGAGTCAGCCCAGGCCCAAAGCCCAGCTGGCTGTGGTGGCCAAGGCAATATTTCACAGGTTTTGCCTCTGTTTAACCACATCTGCCATTCTCCTGGAGGAGTGAGAGAAGATGTCTTAGTTTTTCATAACTGCTTGCAGCTTTTAGGTCCCTCTGTGCTGTGGAAAAGGTGTTGTCTTGCATGGGAGACAGGAGCTTTATGAGTTTCTGCAGTTTGCCAGGCTTTAAGGTAGCTAGCTCCCCAAGACTCAGTCCCGTTCGCAAGGATCTTTGATATTTGGCCGATTAGTCTAAAAATACCATTTATTAGACACAGAACATAACAAACATACAAACATAGAACAGATTGACATACGTAGACACACAATGAATGCATAATTGCAACACTATAATAGCTAAAATGCAATTATGGGGTAAAAGCTTGCCTGACCTATAAAAATAATTAAAAATGCAAGTTAAGAAATGCTTGCTTGAACTACAATGCAAGTTAAGAAATGCTTGCTCGAGCTATAAAATAGCTGAAAATGCAAGTTAAGAAAGGTACCTATAAGTTAGCCGGAACAACACAATTTAGAAACCCAATGATCTTACCAAATCCAATTTTGGAGCTGGAGTACATTAAGATTTCTCACTCAGTCCCAGGGAACTAACCACAAGGCTGCATCCAAACCCTGGGAGAAGACTTTACTTCATGCTCCAATGTCCATGTAGAAAAGCTTCTACTTTTCTGAGATCTCGTGGTGTTTTTATAGGAAAAAGAGTGTGGATTTGCGGTCACTCTAAAAATTTTTCACATTCTCTCAGTGTCTCACCTTGAGTTCCAGACGCCAGCATAGATAGCCCTTGATTAAGCAATCAGCTTAATCTGAGCTATCCATCTCTGGCCAGCGATCAGGGAGAGAGAGAAGGGGGAGGGGGGAGCCACAGGTGTCCATCATCCCTAAGAACCCATCAGGAGCCATGAAATATTCAGATCTGTTCTCACTCATGCCTTATTTCCAATTTCCAAGTTCCTAGAGTGATGAGAAGTGAGTTTGCACAGCCCTAATGCAGGCACGTTACTAACCTGACACAACTCAAAGAGGTGAGAGATGCAGAATGTCACTTTGCCTATATCCAATACTGCTAGGGGTGCCAGACCCACTTAGCAAGCTATTGCTGGTTTGGAATTTATTGATTCCATCCCTCCTTCAAAGACACAGCAGAGGGATCAGAAGCCCCAAAGGTTCTGTGAGTTTTCAAATCTGCTGCAGGGGAAATCCACAGAGGAACTCTCCAGAAGAGAGAGCTTCACACCACAGAGCATTGTGTCCCCAAAATGGGGAGCTGAAGGTGTTTGTTCCTGGATTTAGGCAGAGACAATAAATAAATAAATAAGAGAGGATACGGGCTTTACAAATGTCATGTAATTTTCACTCACTTTAATTCTGCTACAATACAAGAGTTCCTCCAAATCTGCCTTTTGCAAAGCACATCCACAGCTTCTAGCAAGTTCACAAGCACCGTGAAGGAAACTCATTTTCCCAGGAAAATTCACAATATCGCAGTGCACAGCCTTGCACGTGGGGACTCCACCTCTGTGTTGGCTTTTCCACTCTCCACACACGGACAGGAGTGCCAAACACTCCTTTCTCGTGTCGCTTGGAGATCTCCTGGCAATGAATGGTTTAAAATCAGGATTTGCCCAGGATCTCAGCAGTCACCCCTCTGTGACACAGCACTGCTCTCTGTCATTCCCTGGGCCAGGGATGTCTCTTGTAACCAATGTCCCTTAGGTGTTTGGACTAATATAAATGCAATTATCTTTAACCTCTGAGTGAAGCCTGTAATGACAAAGGCTGGCTTGGGAGCAGAGTTAGGGAATTCATGATTTGTCAAACAACAGTCAGTTTGCTGTGAAACCTTAATCCATAGAAGTCTACTTAAGAAAAAAAACCCTCTGTGTTTTACCTAAAATGCGAGGTTTTAAATGTAAAATCCTCTATGTTTTACCTAAAATGCGAGATTTTTTTGGTCCAGTAGGCTTCAGGTGATATGCACAAAAGTGAAACATAGGAAAACAAACCTGCGGTTGCATTATAATTCTTTTTGTTCCTTTCCAGGAGGTTTGAGCACGTTGGCCAGCTTCAAAATAAATTTAGCAAGAGGGTAAAGACCTCACCGATATTCAGTTTCTGTAGGATTTGTGAATGAAAAAAAACCATTACTGGAGACTTCGCTCAAATTAGGCATTAATGAATCCACATCATCGTATGGATGCCCCAGCCTTAAAATTATGGAATCATAGTACAAACATGAGAAAAGCAGCATGATTTTATCATCCCCGGATCACCCCATCCTTTATTTCAGCCTGGAGATTGCATCTCAGTGACTGGCAGCTGACAGACCTCGTAAACGTGATGGAGGTGACCTTGGGTGGGTCACTTAACTTCCTATTTCATTTAAAAAACTGATATAATAACAACAATAATAATGATCTAATATGCACTTCACAGAGGCGGGTAGCTTAATTAATGTTTATGAAGGACTTCTAGATGAGATCTGGTGATGAAAGCACCGTGCAAGTGCAAAGTAGTATTATTTTTTATTATAGCTTACGGCTATATAATTGATGAAATAGCCCAAACCTAATCCCACACAGTCTCACTTCTGCACTATAAACCCTGATTATCTTCATGCACAGACAGCTGATACTTGACTTGTCCTGATGACATTAACTGCATCAATGGTCTCTTTTTGCTGCTGTTTCTATGTTCCAATTGCTGGCCTACTCCTCCATTATCCTTTTTTGGCTTTAAACTCAAATTATTTTCTCCAGTCACTAATGAATGCCAGCAAAAGCTGGTTTTGGTATTTAATCACGTTTTTAGGTGGCAGTTATCATTCTTTAATGATTTAAATTGCTTGAGCCTATAAAAATCATTTAAATTTTCCTGAAATCTATGGGGTGATGCCAACACAAAGCAGTGGAGAGCCCAGGAACATTCATTTTTACTGTGGTGTAAAGAGTGGCCTCACTTCGGCAGGGTATGAGAGGACAGAGGCAGTGGACAAGGAAAATAAGTTCTTGAAACCTAAGCAGTGGAGGAGAGTGAGTTAAGAGGCAAATAAATCACCAGCAGATCCCAATGGGGATCACCTCTCTGGTCCTTTAGGTGACTTTTTCCCATTTATTTCCAGAGTTCAGAATGTGGCAACCAGCACCTCAGGACTGCTGTATCATTGTCCTTGCTATCCCTCTTTGCCATATGGGCAAAAACCATTTTTAATTGTCATCACGTGACTGAGATTTGAATTTGTCTAATATTTCCAGATTTATCACATGTTTAGCATTCTCACTCCCCAGATATTTGTGGAGGAGATGAACAGATAATCTGCTCAGGCCTGAAACACAAACAGCCAAGATCTGGATTCTTATCCTTTCCAAGAACCAGAATTCCTGGATTTCACCAGTGTGGGGAAGATGACAGGAATAGCAGGGCAAGTGATGCCAAAGGCTTGGCAGTCCTTCAGGAGCCCCAGAAAGGTTTCTGTTAGAAGAAAAGCTGAGGAAAGATGAAGTAAACTAAACCCTGGACTGAAACCAGCTAAGCTAGGTCCAGAACTGAGATTGTCCTCTGTGTGAATTCAGCCTGACTGGAAATCGTGTGTGAATCTCTAATACAGAGCTCGTTGATCAGCCATGCAAACACCTGCACTGGGGACACTTAAAAGGGGTTTTTAAAGGGAAAAAAAAGGATGTGGAGAAAGAAAATGGCAGACTAATCAGGGTTGGGAGGAAAGCAAACTTGAATGCAGAGAGGAGTGGAATAAAAGCTCTTGACCTTTTATCCAGTTTGCTTTGACACTGAAGAGCTCTCAAAGAGATTTATCTTAAGACAGTAGCAAACGAAAATCTGTGAAGGAACTCCCAAGTGGCAAACTGAGTTCCTGACCTTTGTCTGGTGCCTTTGCCATGACTTGGAGGGAAATGAACCTTTCTGTGGACTATTGGAAGGTCCAGTGCAGGTCTTGATTTGTGTTTTCTGGAGAAAAGTGGAGTGACACCCAGATGAAGACAAAACTTTCAGTGCCAAGCAGAATTTACAATGGCTGGAAAAAGAAAACCAGTCACAAGTTTCCAGCATCTCAAATGCAATTACAGGACAGTATGTTTATTAAAAAAACGTTGGTGCAACCTAGTGAATCACAGAATGTTCTGTCTTCATTTTTTCTTAATAGATAGAGACTTATTTTATCAGGCAAGAAGGCCTCCCTGTTTATAATGCTGGTTGCTTTTCTTCCCCTTCTCAGAAAAAGGAAACATTCGGAAAAAATAAAGAACCTGATGATGTCTTGATTCAATATTTGCAGTGAACAGGCTGGGCTGATGGTACTTTTTGCAGAACAAAGAGGCAGACAAAACACCATGAATACCCAGGATGGCTGAAGCCCAAGGTATTTTGGACTCAGAGGCAGGAATAAGCTTTTAATTGGTGTTGAAAAATAAACTGGGCAAGGAAATGGGATAAATAATAAATATCTCTTGTGGCAGCACAGCAAGAGGCCAGAACATTGTGTTCTTCCCCCACAAGTTCCAAACAACTTTGTTTGGACTGAGAAATTTAAATCCACGTCTCTAAAACAAACCTATCCAAATATTTTTACATTACCAGCAGCACAAGAAAACCCAGCCTGCCTGCACTTGCTGCAGAGCAGCGATGTGTTATTGTTATTGTTGCTATTAATTTCAGCTGCTATTATTGCTGGTGATGGCAGAAAACACTCCATGGCCACTGCAGCTCATCCCTGCTCCTGGCAGGCTGCAGAATACAGGAAAAATAGAAAACGTTATCCCCACAATTCTGCAGAATTTTTTAATAAAATGGGGATGGACTTTCTCATTGCAAACTCAATGGGCCTGATAAACACACAGTGGTATTTGTATGGAAATCTAAATGGCAGGTTTGGAACTGCTGTCTTTAAAAAAAGTTTAAAAAAACCAAAATGCCCAAGTGGCTCAAAATGCTTAAGATGCTTTAAAAATTGAGAAAAAAATGTCTCAAAAGAGGTCATTTTGTTCTTCCTGGGAAGAAGCTAAATGGCAAAACTAAATCTAACTCTTTATGGTTCCCTTAGAGTCCAAACTGGGCTCAGAAGAAATGTCATTTACTGATCAACTACATTTTTAACATATAAAATGGCTGCAGGAGCAACAGTGATGGAATTCAGTGGGGATGGTGAGGTGGGGAGTCATGGAGAAAAAGTATCACTACACACCCAGGAGTGGATTTATCTTAGTTTGCCTGCAAACCCATTTTCTTTCCAGTTGTAGAACTTCATCTGCTTCTTAATAAAATCGGTAAATTAACAAGAATAATTCCATCTCCCTTATTTAAAAAAAAACCTGTAAGACATCTCATTTATTCTGAGTGTTGCAGGCAGAAAACTTGAGAAAAATCATTTACTAGAGATAGTTGGATCTTTGGAACAAAAAGCCTTTATCTTGAAAGGCACGCTGATTTTTCCAATTAAATATTTAGCAAAAAGTTGAATCTATTCCTATTAATTTTCGGGCCTTAAAAAAAGTGTTACTCCATTAAAAATTAAGATTCTTAAAATGATTATGGAAAGTGATTAGCAGGAGGGAAAATATCCATAATCATTAGACTTGATTTCTGAATAATGTTCGCTGTGAAAATCTGCAGGTAAAGGTTATAAAAAAAAATTGATGGAACAGAAAAATGGTTTTAAACTTTTCAAAAGAGAACAATTTTTCTGCCTGAAGACTTTAGTGTGTGTGTGTGTGTGTGTGTGTGTGTGTGTGTGTGTGTGTGTGTGTGTGAAGATAAATGAGACTGTTTTTAATGCTTTCCTCAAGCTTCCTCCAGAAAATTCAACTTATATTTTGAGCTCAAGGTGATTCCAGTTAATCCCTCCATATAGAACATATGTAGGAATCTCTGCCTATATCTATAGTGAAAAAGGGATTATCAAAGCTGCTTGAACAATATAAAAAAAAAGATGTTGCTTTGGTATGCACAGCAAAAAAAAAAAAATGTGGTAATGTTTTCTGTGAATGCATCTGTTTTATTTAGATGGTTGCAATTTCTACTGACTCAGAGCACTTTTTTAGCTGCCACCCCAAATTTATGGCAACTAGATACGCAACTGAGTTTTCTTTTTGAATTTTCCAGCATATACAGTGACTGAATTCTAAGGATTTTCCATCTTTGGTGTGATAATAACTCAAAACAATGGGTAAAGAAAGAAAATGCCTTTATGCCATAAATTGAGAAATTGTGTGTAATCTTAAAACGTACTCTTTTATTAGTGAAAAGCCCTTACACTCGGGAAGAGAAGTTGTTCCTGACGGGGTGACTGAATTATTTAAATCTTCCCACCTTGCAGTATTATTCATCCATCCTCGTCTGCCCATTCAGTCCATCTCCTCCTCTGCAGATGACGTTGGCTTGCAAAGAGAATCTCTAATAAAGTTATGCCTCCCTTTAAACTGGCAATTCACCACTTTGAAAGAGACCTGGCATCAGCAGAAAAAGACTCCATC
Organism: Grantiella picta; assembly: GCA_013397955.1. Classification (NCBI taxonomy): domain Eukaryota; kingdom Metazoa; phylum Chordata; class Aves; order Passeriformes; family Meliphagidae; genus Grantiella; species Grantiella picta. The sequence goes on along the minus strand of VZRM01003821.1, from coordinate 379,939 downwards.
TCCCTGCTATTTAGCTTAATTTCATGCAAATCTTGTTCCTTTCCCAGGCTTTGCAGATCTGGACAGATCTGGCCTTTTGTTTTTCACTCACAGCTTGCATGACATATAATGGTGGCAAAACCTCAGCTTAAAAATCAAACCCAGAAGTGCAGTTTTTTGACTTTTTCGGAGCTCCTGCTCGCTGAGCCGTGTAGAATTCTCCCTGTGCTGTCTGGCTGAGTCTGCAGCAGCTGCGTGGGAGGAACCCCAAGGTGTGGTGCTGGAATGACTGCAGTGAGTCCTGGCTGCTGGGCTGGGAAGTCAGCAAATTTCCGTCCTGTGGGCCTCCAGAAGTGCTTTCCTCCACGAATGTACTGAAATAGCAGCAGTTCTATCACAAAACCCAGCCAGGGTGGTTTTGTTTGTTTGTTTTGCGAAGAGAAAGAAAATTCTAATTCAAATTCTACTGACGTTCAATAACACAAGCAAAAAGACTCAGGCAAAGCCAGCAGTTTATAACCTGTAATAAGTAAACAATCCCAAAAAAAGCTGTATTTACAAGGAAAGGTTGACACAGGATTAAGGGAAGAGAGGGATGCAACTTCACACACATTCATACATGACTGCAAAGAGGAAAGTGTTTGCTGCTTGTGAGTGATCCTGGGATTTGTAGCCACAGCTTCTGAGCAAAGCTAAACACTTTTAAAACGTCAGCTACTGAATCTCACCAGGTTACCCCTACCATCATCTCAAAAACATGTAAAGAGCTTGGTCAGAGGCTTGGACTTTTGGATTATTTGTTTTCAACTGTGGTAGAAGATACTATTAGCTGAATTTTTGGTCCCAGAGTCATTTATTTACCTCTCACCTTCCCTGATAGCTTTCAAAAGATAACTCATCCAAGTGTCTCAGAGAAGAATCTTGAATCTCCTTCCTGTGTAGAGAAGCTGATCATACAGCAAATTTTGTAACACCACAAAAATGGACATTGTAAACCCAAGACTGCTGTCCTGAAACATGAGAAAAACTTCATATCCCTGCTCTCCATCCCAAAGGGATGTGTATGCGTTTAATACACTTGGGTTTCTGCCAGTGGATAACTTTACTGATACTTTGACAGCCCTGATAAAATTTGGATAAAATTCAGAATAACAGCTACTATTCTTTACTGGTCACTGAGATGTCAAAAACACTGGGTGCTTTGGTTTATTATTTGGTTCATCTTCCTAGGTAAAAGATTGTTTCTAGAGTAGCGTACCCCCACTTCTCAAAAATCCCACAAAAACCCTATAAACGTCTATTATGATCTAACCCCAGCTGGTAACTAAATACCCCCAGCCAGAACCAGCACAATTTAATAACCAGGCAATAAACAACAGCTATGCCTATTTCCAAACCCTCTCTTTCTTTGTGTTGCCCTAAAACCAATAACAATCAGCTGTTCAGTGTGGATGGCACTAAAGCAGATTAGAAACAGCTGTTCACAGGGGCTGAACCAGATTTGGGATGATCTAAATCAGGGTGAAGCAATGGGCTCAGCAGAGTGTGGTGGATGAAAGATGGAAATTTTCAATGGAACTCAATGGAAAATCAATGAGTGTGGTGGATATCCTCCCATGGCTTGGGCTGCTGATCTTCATGTCTGGTGGGTTTTTCCTTGCAATTTTCTATTTTAAGTGGCATATAAATGACTTTTGCTGCAGCCAGAGAAGGCAGCAGCAGTCAGCTGGTTTTGTTGGGCAGATTTTGTGCCAAGGCTATTACCTCGAGTGGTTTGCTTCAGCAAATTTGGGAGGAGTTGGTTTTAAAAAGTTCCTATCGCTGACAAGCTTTTTTTCACTACTCCCTAAGAATTAAGGGTACTGTACATGTAAGCAACATAACAAAGTTTCAAGCTATTATTTGACTAAAGAGGAATACATTTTGGGGGTTATAATGCATGTGAGAAAGGTCTAATACAGGAGAAGACCAAGTCTAGTTGTTCCTTGTTTCTCAAGAAGCTGAAAGGCTTGCCATGATTTTAGATAGTACAGAAGTGGGGCTTGTTTTCACAGAAGACATCTCCATAAAACAAACAGCTAATCCTGCTCTCTTCATCAGTTTGGAAACGTTTTAATGTTGGTATAAAAACTAGGAAGCATTCCCAACAGCAATAACTAATATCTGTTTATTACTGTATGCTTTTCTGTTATAACCTCTGTGATAAAATTAGAAAAAAGCCTTTAATGTGCAGCTACAACTATTTATCATTTCACTAGGCTAAATATTTGCAAATGACAAAGAGGGCTCTAAAAATCCAGGCCAGACCAGAGAATAGGAGTTTAGCCTTTGATTTGTTTGTTTGGGTTTTTGTGAGGGTTTATTATTTGGGTTTTTTAGTGCCTTAAGGATGGGATTCTTGAGCATGCAGAACAGAAGAGACTCTAAATATTTCTACAAATTTTGGTCGTGAGAACTTAAGTCAGATGGCAAATCTGTGCAACTGCAACTTATAAATTTCTTGTTTAGCCCTCCATGGGAGAATTTGCATGGGAAGGGATGGGGGGTTGTCTCTAAATGAGCTCAATGGTCAGAGTAACATTTTCAGGACTTGATTAAATTGTGTCTCAAACTTCCAAGGATGAAGATCCTGCAGTGTGTTCAGCATTTTCGAATGCTCAATTAGCTGCACAATGAAAACCTTGTCTAATATTCACTCTGCCCTGGTTCAGCTCAGGAGCTCTGTTTTTCCTTTCTTGCCACACGCCTTGGGAAGGGAAAGGCAGGACAGAAATCCCTCTTCTTGCTAACCTCCTCGTGGGCAGAAAGTTACTTTTATGTATTCCCTAAACATTCTCCTGTTTGGGATGGAGTTGATTCCCCTCAACACACAGAGAGGCCAGCAGTTGGAATTATCAGAAAACAAGTTCCACTGAAATTCTAGGATTTTTTTGTTCCCCCACCTTTCAATGCCTGAAGTGCAATTAAACCCAGAGGTAGCACCTCTGGCTTCAGAGGGTTTTGAAGTGCATATCGTTGGTTCTGGGCCAGCAGATAAAGAAGAAACATGAGAGGCTTGCTCTGCTCCCAGGATTTTCCTTTAATATCCATGGTGAGACATTTCAGTGGGCAAAGCAGACCTTTGGCTCGACTCTGTCTCACTTCTGAAATATTAGACACCAAAAGATCCTACACATTTGCAGGTGAACCAGAATGAGTACTCTTGTCCTTGCTGCAAAGGCTCAAACTGAACTTTTCCATCCTGCCGTGACTGGGTTGGGTGGTGGAGAATTCCTGGTGGTTTGTTCCGAGCACTTCATGTTTTGTAACTGCTAGAGAAGTCCTAAAATCCTCATCTGCTAGAAACTTATCCTCTGATTCTTTTCTAAAAAGTAGTCAGTCAGTCTGGAGTTAAGGCAGACATGATGGACTGAAAGGAAAATTCTAACAGAGGTGCACTGAGTTTAATTTTGAATATTCTGGGGGTTTGCTTCTTTGATTGTTTCTTGTTTTGGTTTTTTTTTTTAATGGCATCTTTTCCATAATTCACATGTGTGCAGCCTCAGTGTTGGCCTTAGTGCACTTGTCTGGGATAATCTTGACCCCAGAGAGATAAAGTCCCTCCGTGACGCCAAATTACTGAGAGGTCTCTGCTCTGTGCAGCAGATCTCAGCCATCTATTTTCCTTTTGGATTGAGAGATATTTTACATCCACAAACCCTGAGAACTGGGATAATTTCTGAGACATAGAATTGAGCATCAAAAGCACAGTAGGAGCTCTGGAGTGCCCTGACAGTGAGCATGGGCAGGTGCAGGGTCAGAATGAAAATACACATGGTGAACGAACCAGGATTCTATTTCTGGCATCTGCCATTAGTTATGAATAGAATAATAATGGATTTGTGTCAGAAAACAGCTTGACAGGACAAGTTGCTTCATTTTCAAAGGAAAATGAAAGCAGTGTAATTCTAGTACAAAAGAGAAGATCATCTCACTGCAAAACAGATTTCCGCTTAGCTTAGGCTATTGTTCAGCTCTGCAAAATTTCATTTACGGTTTCTTGGTTTACAAAGCTACTCCTTTTGTGCTTTCAAAGCTGTGTTTTAGCGCCAAAAGTTCACACTGCAAGCACAGCCCAAAAATGAGGAAAGGAGCTGAATTTTTCTCCTAACAAACCTGCCTTCAAGTAAAAGTTTTTTTACTTCAGTCTTCTTTTTAACTGATTTGAGTGATGAGGGTTGGGTCTGCCTTCAATAACAAAGAGTTCAGGATTATACAAGTTTGATGGCACACAGAATTACTTGTGATAATGAGCAAGCCAGACAAAAAGCAGCTGGGCTTTTAAACCCCGGGTTGTTTGTAGACCTGACAGTTAGAAAAATCCTTTTATTTTTCCTTCCAACTGGCCAAGTTCCTATGAGAGTTACAAGGAGAGAAAAGAAGTGAAACCTAGGCTGATATTTCTTTTTTTTTTATTATTTTTTTTTTTTTGGTAAGGTACATTTGAACACAGAATAAAAATTTAAAAAATGTAAGACAAGTCTCCTAGGTTATGTTCATTTCTCCAAATTACCCTGATATCAAAAATCTGATTTTTTTTTTTTTTTTTCCTGAGTTGCTGCTATTTTGGTCACCACACTGGCAGTTCCTAGAGTTTGCTTTTCTCACCAGCTGGACATGGGAATCTGTAGGATTTCCATGACCTCAGAGGAGCCAACCATCCTGAACGTGCAGAGTCTAAAGCAAAGGCAAACATGAAATAAAATCATAAACTTCCCTACTTAAGGTGAATGAGTGGAGGCAAAATTTAAAATTCAGTGGCTCAACTTGCTACTCTTTATTTTTCCATTTCCATTCCCATTCCCTATCTGAAGTGAATACAAAATCCTTCCCCCTCCATTTATATCCCTGGTATTAATTTCCAGACCCGTTTTGTTGTTGGGTGATCCCCTAATAGTCACTTGTCCCATTCTGTCCCATCCTGCTGCCAGGAGAATATTTTCCCCTTAACATATGATTCCTGTTATGTTGCAATTTGTTGTCACCCAGCTATTTGGTTATTAAAAAATACGTTATTTTTATTGCCCTTCAGAAAGGTCGTGTGTGATTATTGTTGTCACTCTCCCTAATGAACACAGGTGACTGGGAACTTTGACTAAATACAAAAGTAGTGGTGAAACCTTAATTTATTCAAATTTAACAGGAAGGAAGGAAGAGGATATTTGGCAAGACACAGCACAGCTCTGAGGTGGTTACTGTGCTGTCAGCACCAATTCTGCTTTCTCTACTGCTGTACAGCACTGCACAACATCAACAGTCAAATTTTTTTGGTTTAATTTTGCTTCTTGACTCAGCACAGTTCTAAGATTTATTTCTTTCAGCAATTTCTAATTTTTTTTAATGAAAAGAAGTTCCCTTTTAGACAGAGTATGTACACTCTTAAGTCCATTTGAAGCACTTTGTGCAGTAGTTTATAAAAATTTGAATTCAAAAATCTATTTAGATTCCTAAATTCAAATAAAAATCCAGCCCTTCTGGGTAGCAGTTGCTCAGCAAATACCAATATTTCTAGTAAAAACTCATTAATTCTTCAACTTATTCCAGAAAGTTTGCTTTAAACAAAATGCCCATTCAAGAAGACTATGATATGAAGGGTGAAGGTTAAAAAGCCAATTATTTTGGTGCACAGTTCGTGGTCTGAAAGGAGAAACACTCATTCCAGGTATTTTATGTGTTTGATTTTGCATGGAGAGTATTTCACTCTTCAGTTGAAACATGAAATATTTAGTAAGAGGCATCTCGACATCCTCTCTTAAATAAAATAAAACAGAATGAGGAATGCCTGTGAAACACCACACATCAAACCACACAGTTACCTCTGCTCTCTGTCCTTCCCTGCAGGCATGAAACCAAATTCAGAGCCAAGGTGCAGAGCATGTCTGCTCCTTCCTGCAGCTCTTTAGTGGAGCCTAGAAAACAGAGATTTAGCATTTGCAGCTGAAAATTAACCTATTTTTCTGTTGCACGTGGTTACTTGGACCTTTCACCTGTGCCCTTTCCAGTATGTTTATTACTTTTATGTTTAACAGAACCTTCTGCAAAGGTTATTGTGGATTTTCTTCATCATTTTTCAGTCCCATCCTTTTGAAATTAAGAATCAATGGTGAAATAAGGTCTAAATGGCCAAAATTCTTTCCCATTAAGTCTATTGCAGCATGATCTGGCAAGAGACAGAAACAAACTAAGGACAACTTTATGCTGTTTTGTGTAATGAACATCAAGTGCTGATAGCATCAGATAAAAATGGGAGTTGCATTCTCTGTGCATAATTCACTTTATTCGAGGCAGTGGTGCATAACTCCAGACATTTATTCGCATTCATACAACCTGATCCTGTGATGATGTTGATGCTCACAGCAAAATGGAAATACTTCTTTTAGAGATCAGAGCACAGATGACTGGAAAAATAAGTCAACTTAAGGGGAGCCATGAAGTTTTCATATAATGATTTAACTTTGATCACAGAGATCAGAGTGTTCTGCTGGAAAAGCAAACAGGGAATAGTTTAAAATATTTATTTAAAATGGAACAGGGGGGAAAAGCCCTCCTATAACATGTACTTGTAAGCTTTTTATGGGGGAAAAGATTAGAAAAGCTAGTTGATGACAAACCCTTTAATTAACATATGGTAATTGACTTAGGTACGCAGCAGTCAAAAAAAATAGGTGGCTTTTACATATTTAAATGATAGAATATTAATCAGGGAAGAGCTTATCATTATTATCAGGCCAGAAACGACGCAGACAGAATAGCTAAGCAGAGATTAGCTGGAATGCATTTCCCAGTGTAAATCAGGATGCAAATGCACTTTTTTTTCTCTGCTAACCAATATTTTTGATCCATGATCCTCCTCCCCACTCACCACTGCTCTCCAGCTGGCCATGGACCATCCATTCCTTATCCACTGAGTGCTCCATTCATCAAACCCTTGTCCCACCATTTTAGAGACACAGAGGTGTCAGTTGCTTAGCACTGTTGCCTTTTTCAGCTTAGGAATGAAACTGGAGATAATTTTAGTATAGGAGGTAATAGAAAAGTGGATCTTTCTTGGAGCTCCAGGGGCAGTTATGGAAGAATATCCACAAAAGCCCAACCCCATAGGGGTGAATACAGTTTGATAGGTTTGAGGAAATTAGCATAATTGATAAAAAGCATCAATTAGCAGGACAAGAGGTGATGCAATTTTCCCAGGTCAAGCTGTTTCTCTGGAGTTTTTCTCTCTTTGGCACTAGCTGGACTTGTTGATGTCAGTGTCTCCTGAAGATTTTGTTCTCCACCTTGGTTCCCAGGAAGAACCAAGACAGGAGAGGAGCCTTGTGCCCTCAGGACACATTGTTTTGCACTTCTTCACTAAGACCAGGCTACTGGGAATTACATCAGCAACCCCAAAAGCTGACTGAAATGTTATCGTTTATCTCTATTCATTACACCAGAGCTTGAAATACAGCTGCATCCATCACTGCATTCCCAGCTTTCCTTAACATGATAACTTGGGATTAGTGAGTTTCGCTGCACTGAAATACATATCTAAGCAGCAGTGGCTGAATTCTGGCTTACCTTCAGTTTATTAAAAAAATTTTATCTATTTATTTCAGAAATTCAGTCTTTCTGTGATGAGCATGACATCAGTTCCTCACCTGAATTCTGTGCTCTTTGTCTTTATAACACCACAAGTTGCAAATCCTGCAGCAGCTTCTTTTAAACTTTCATTTTAAGTTGATATGTCTCTCTGTTGCACAAGTAAAAAGAAGCATGCTGGTTCAAAATCCAGCTGAATGTACTTTGTATTGTCCTCAGGTTTTCTCTGTGCTGTGGCTGCTTTAATTGGTTAGCAATTAATGGCATTGCCAAGGCTGCTTTGGGGAAGTGACTGACAGGGAGAAATGCAGTGTGGGGGAATAAGAGAAGGGATTAAAGCATGTTGGAGTTATGGGAGTAATTAATTAGTGAGGTGGCTTGGAAGCTGGGTGGTTAATTCCCCAGGAAAATGCCTCCCATAATCTCTGTCTGCCTTGTGCTCATTATAACTTGTGTTCTCCCCAAACTATCAGCCACTTCCAGCTCCACACACTGCTTGTCAGAGAGGGACTGACTGGTGCCTGTCAGGATAGTGGGAAAATAATGGGAAAAACAAGTATTAAACTACGTTTTTAAAGTAAAATGATAATGAAGTATTTGTGTTGTAATTGCAGTGAAAGTTCTAGGGGTGAATCCCTAGGAAATTCTGAAATTTCCCTGTGAAATTGTGTGTAATTTGCCCTTTTGTTCTGTGTTGTGATCGTCTTATTTGCAGATTTGGTGTGAGAAAAGTTTTCTTTCCTGTCTGATAAGTTTAGTTGTTTGTTTTTTGCTGTTCCAAGTTAAGATTGTATAGCAAATGTTAATTATAATGATGATCTGAGGCACTGCCGTGCCTTCCTTGGCTCCTGCAATGCCAAGGATGGGAATCTCCCATTTCTGCTCTCATCCACTGAATTTGGGCACCTGAAGGCCAAATCACCAGCTTTGTCTAAGCTAGTTTCTCACCCAGTTCATTATTATATTCTTCATTATATATTCCATATTATTACCTGACAGGGTATAAACAGCATCATTAGGTCAGTGAGAGTTAAGCAGCTATTTACAGCAATTACTGGATTATGAAGAGATAAAACCATAAAACACATTGTTTATGGCTTCACTGCTCTCTTAGTTGAGGGCTCAGGATTTCTCCCTCAGGCTGGAGGCATTTCCCAGCAAACCTCAGCTCTGCCAGGACAGAGTGTCCTTACTTTGTCCTTTCTTTCAAGTCCAGGACTCTAAGTCTAGTCTTCTCTCATTGTTTGGACACTTACTTAATTAGATAATCAGGGAATGTGAGTGGTGTCCCAAAGGGGGTATTTCTGACAAGTGTTTACTGCCTGAAAGATTCAAAGCATTCCTGAAAATCTGTTTCCCCTTCAAACATCCAGGAGCTCTGCATGCAATGATCTTTATGCCACGTAGTGATGTTTAGTGTCAGGATTTTTGCATCTCTGTAGGAATTCATGTTAAACGAAGAAGGTCACTGATGTGCTGTTTCTCCATCCCCTTGCATCCTCCACTGTGATCACAAATCTGCATTTTTGCAAACTCTTCCACCTTCTGCAGTGATTTGCCCTCCACTTTTCCCTGCCATGCTCCTGCTGTCCCTCAGCCAAAGCAAAATGCAGCACAAGCTTTTTCACTTGATCCACAGCAGCCTTTCGTGTGTCTAATAATCGAAGAGCACCAGTGATGTACCTGGCAGAGCTAACAGTGGTTTGTAATGCCAAAGCTCTGTGCTTCCCATGGATTGCACGAACAAGCCAGAAATTACAGAAATAACTCGTCAGCTGGAGTCTCTCCATCTTTCTGCTTTGACATATCTAATCAGTTCTGTCACAATTCCTGCCTAAAAAATAGTGATCAGAATCTGTATAAAGGCCTTGTTAAAAAACTTTAAGTTGATTTAGAAGGGCAAAAGAAACTGAAAAGTTGTTCTTCACAAGTGCTGCTTTTCTCCAAGTCCTACATGTCAGCATTGCTGATCTTTATACATCAAACCCTAATGTTTCTAAATGTTAGTGTTGAAAATCCAAACCACAGTGGAAAATTGAGCTGCATTCCTTCTCCATCATCAGGAACAGAAGTCCTGCAATCAGATCTGGGCTGACAGGTTTATTAATGATGTGTGAAGCAAGGCTGAATGCAGCTCAGCCTTCCAAGGCTGGGTTGGCTCTGCAATGATAACAGCAGCAAAATCACCATTACAGTTATCGCCAAAAACAATCCCCAAATTTAGTTTGAAGAACCACAGAGGGAGCCAACATATTGAATATGATGATTCTGGTTTCTATAACGCCTCTGCTTGCTATAATCACATTTTAAGTAAAAATTTGTGTGTGTACTTAATCGTTGCTGTATTTCTATAGAAATAAAATGTATTTGGATGACACTGACTTCCTTGGAGAGTGAAGCAATAGAATAAGCTTGGAAGAAAGCAAAATGTCTCTCAAAAAAAACCTGAATAACTAGTCAGAATCAAAGACTGGAACAAGAATTTAACGTGCTGAGAAGTGAAAAAAACACATTCTAACAGATGATCTTAATCTTTGGGAAGCAGTAAGCCACATTGAAGTTGTGCAGTTAAATGTAAAAAGACAAAATTCTTTTCTCAGGTATGAGAAGGTCTCTGTTGTATTGGTAAATGGCTCACAGGTTTGAGAGTTTGCATAAGAATGTGTAAGAGAGCAGAGCTGTGTTCCTTGAAGAATAGCTGCCACAAAATATTATACAATGCACTATGTTTTCCCATTTCTTCTTGTGATGATGTATTTCAGACTGACTTTGGGAGGAAAACCAAATGGGATTATTCTTCTCTTATATTCTCTCCTTGAATTGATCTGTAAAACAGGTCTGTGTGGATGGCAATGGCTGCTTGTCATTGAAGGCACAGTAGAACACCATCTGAATTCACAGTTTTGCATTACAAAGCACAGCATTTAAAGGATTAGACTATAATTTCCAGATAATTTTTAAAAAGAGGATCTGGAAGTCCAAGAGGAATACAGTAGGTAGTGCTGATTTTTGTCTAATTCTATGCCTAAATAAATGTCAAACTGTGAATAAACAACTTGGATGTCATCCAAAGACAGAAGTTTTCAAACAGGAATTGTGCTATATAAGCAAATCAGAAATCCTGATAGGGATTTAAATAGGAAAAAGATGTTATTCATGATCAGAAATAAAAGTTTGTCAAGGAGCCTTTTTAGATGTACATTATCTTGTGATTTGGCTTCAAATGGAAATGATTCATTCATGGTTATATCTCCTTGCAAGATAAATGGCGCAACTTTGGGGTCAAGATACCACAAAAACCTTGTCCTCAAGCTGAGTCAACTCGGTATTATTACAATTGAACAACTTCCTTTTATTCTTACTGTGACAAGAAATTTTGGTTGATTAAATTACCCCAAAAAAAGAGACTGAATGGAAACACACTGAAGGCACAGAAGATCTTAGGTGTTGTTCTTGCTCTTTATTCACATGAATTATTAACTAAAGCTCTTCTAATTTAGGGTTTTCCAGGCAAAAATCTCACCAGTAGAGGGAAATTCTGAAAGGGTCATGAAGCATTTTGCTGTTACATGGATCTGGATAGCTTGATTCTCATTTTACTCTTATTTCTTCTGCTTCATCTTTGAGGACAAGCAAAGGCTTTTCCTTTGACCTGAATTTACATTCTAAAGACAGCAAATTTGCACAAAAACCAACATTGCCTTGTGCTCTTCCCACTTCAATGCACCCAAAGGAAATATCTAACTGCGAAGATAAGTGATATTTTTCCTTCTCAGGCTTTAAAGTTGCAGAACAATTGTCAGTCTGGCAGAATGATTAACACACTACCTTTCTTTTAAACTTTAAAGAAGGTGGTCTTTGTACCCCATATTTTGCTCTTCTAAAATTGCGGCCTCCAGAATTGAAGGCTGTCCTGAAAGTCTCCACCAGCACAGAAAGGGAGAAGTAGATAAAATATATATATATAAAATATACCTGAAAACCAGGTGAGAATGCATTTTCAGAATGAGAAAAATTACTTCAAGTGGTACAAAAATTTCGGTCCCTTTTAAGGTAGTCTATATCACCAACACCTTTTGTTCAAATAGGATAATTCTTTGTCAACACAACCTTAGTATGTTTGTCCTACTTCCTGTTAAATTATCTGCCAATTCCCCAGCAGTGATCCAATTACCAAGAGCTCAACCTTCACACTTCTCCAAATTCTGTCGTGCAGACAAGTAATTCTCCTGTCTTCTAGTGAATATGTCATTCACATGGGCAAACATTGCTATTATCACCTTCCTAATGACCAGGAGGATGTAAATGAAAATGTCTTTTCTAGCAGGAGCTTTTTGACTCTTTTGATTGCCGCGAGGAGAAAATCAGTCTGGTCCTGGAATCTGTATAATAACTTTGTGCTGGCAACGCTTCTTTCTTGTATTCAGTCTGAAAAAGCAGACTTCAGCAGGAAATTACACCAGTGAAGGCTCTTTTGGGTTGTTTATAGCCTCCTGCTGATGAGATGAGCCAATATAGATTTTTAAAAAATCCATTTATCTTTGTATATCTTGAGGGTAATAAGTAATATCTCATTAAATTAAATTGCTTTGGGAACAAAAAAAAAAGTAAAAAAGAAAGGCCTCCTTTGGAATTACCATTGTAATTAACTAGCAGTAAACAGGAGAGGTTGTCAGAACTTTTTACAGGTGTTCCTTACTTTTATGTCACCTCAGCTTGTAGCACAGCTGATGTGTCATGCTGGAGAGATCAGTGAGAATCTGCTCTGAAACAGCCTGAGGAGAAAGAGGACAACAGGCTGGATGCACCTATTTTCTCAATATTTGATCAATAGCTTCTGTTTACCAAGTGTTCTTCACAAAAACAAAGAAACCATTGATCTTTTATGGCTGTGGCAACTGCTGGGCAGGCAGGAGTAAAATATTTTACATGCTGTTATACTCTTTTGACCCATCCTGACCCTCTGGGGGGTGAAACTTTCTGAACTTGTTGAAAAACTTCCTTGCTTGGAGTGAGCTTTTTCTCACTTTTGCATGAACAGAATAGTTTAGATTTGTCTTTTCTCCATTGTCTCTCTGCCATCGTTCTCCCCAGACAGTGGCAGAGGGGTAGAGCTAACAGCATGCTCGGAAAATTTCATTATTTGTGAACTGATTGTGTGGAAAGCATCTGTTTTCTGCCCAGCTTGCCTTGTTTGCACACATTCCCTGCTCCCAGCGATGCAGGGCTGAGGGGAAAAAGGAGAACAAAGCACAGCAAATCTGCTGTGCTCGTTGGTCATCTCAGTGGCTGTCAATGCAGGAGCTTCCAGTTCATGGCAAGAAAGGATGAGCACTGAAATAATTAGCTGAACTCAATCAGTGCTGGATTGGCATCTAGAGAGGCTTCATTTGTATGCAGACTGGGAAGCTTTGTCTTTGCCTTTTTGCCTCTGCAGTTCAATTCTGAGCACTCTGCTCGCTGTTTGCTGCTGGACAGAACCCTGTGATAACAAAAATGAGTGGTCGATGACAAACAGCACCACTCAGCTGTACACAAGGGCTAGAAACAGAGCTACCAAACAGGAGCAGTGCTCCTCGTGTTTAAACAGATCTTCAGATTTGTCAAACTTTTCCTTAGCACCTCTTCTCCTCTCAGTTCACATTTCCCCACTCTTCAGTCTGAAAAGCCTGGAATTACCTCGTGGTTCTTCCAGCACAGCACAGTTTGCCAGCTTTTGCCTCAATGCACTTCTGCTGTTTGTCTCATACAATGCAGGCAAACCACAGTGTCAAAGGCAATTGGATTGCAGAACAAATAACAATGTTCTTGTGGTGGAGAGGGCAACGATCTGGGTTTGGGTTTTGTTTTTTCTTGGACACAAAGTATTTGGCTTTGTTGACTTTTCGATTTAGAAGTTGGGTTGGTAGCCATTAAGGAGTACCCTTGAGCTCTTTTTTACTTAGTTACAGCTCACAGCCCCTGAAAGTGATTCCACTTGGATTTCTGCAGTTGTGACAAGCAGCTCTCTCACGGTGCTTTTCCTGCATGGATCTCAAAGCACTTGATGCAGGAAGTTAAGGTCACTCTGCATCTGTAAAATCCAAGAGCTGAAGGGATGAAGAGAGCTGCTGAAGTTCATCCAGAGTTTTAATGGGAAAAAACCAAACAAAATGACATAGAAGAATATTAGTTCTCTTGACATTGCAACACAGCTATAGTGAAGGGAAAACACAGTTTCAAGAATAGGGGCAAGCAGAAATATCCTAAATACAAAGCAATGGAAATTATGCATCAGAGTGTTTTTCAAACTCTGAAATGTATACAGTGATGATACAGACCCTAGCATTTTAAAACTACCAAACAATTTTTAACTTAGCTGGGACTCCCACAATTAGCTGAATATCTCTTCATTTTCATTTATATTAGCCTTAGGACAACCAGCATTCTCTAGATGAGCAACCAGATCACACAAAGTGAGTTTAGATCCAAAGATTCCTCACAAAACCAAAAAGTTTTCTGTCTTTCCTGTCCAGGTCAGTGTGTGACCTTCATGGTATTTTTCAGTAAGACATTAGTAGTTTAGCATTCACATCAAAACCATGATATCATGCCGCACATTAAAAAATCTTACTAAAAAAGGTGAAAAGAATCCATTAGCTGACAAATGGATGTGTCCTCTCACCAAGGTCAGAAGAACACAGGTTTCTATAACCCTCAGTGAGTTAGGATTTCACAGGAAAAGTATTGAAACAGCACAGTTTAGATCTCCTTCTGTCCATCATCCAAACACCACAGTCCACTTTGGAAGAAGGAAGCTGGGGACCCTACTTTGATTTTTTTCTTTCCTACACTTTCTAGCCATAACCCATGTGTTTTATCATTGATTTCTGTGATGCTGAAATCAAAGGTTGATCCAGACATGATGGTCAGCAGGTTCCCATGCTCTTGCAGCACACTGTGATCACTCGGGGCAGCAGGAAAGGCAGGAGAGCTTCCAACTGCAGGCATGGATCAGACTGTGGGAGGGACAGGATCTGCACCCAAATAACCAGAAATCATCTGGGAGTGAGGAATCTGCACCCTGTTGGCTCCCTTTAAAAACTGGAGCCTGAGTCTGTCCTCAGCTTTGTTCCTCCTGTTTCAACAGGGAGCATTGCCTTGTTCTGCTTGCTTCGGTGGTACACTCAGTGGGGTCAAAGATGATTTTTGCTATGCAATGGAGTTACATTCTTAAATAAGGATCTGTTTCTGCAAACATATTGCAAATCTCTCTGATAACAGCACAGGTTTTTTCTTGAGTCTTGAACACAATGTTGTCTGAGACCCTTTAGCCTCAATGCTTTAAAAAGTCCAGAGCAAACTTCCCCTGAAATATTTCTGTATTTCAAACTACACTCCCTTTTTTTCCCCCGATGAATACAGATTTTGAAGCAATAGTTGCTATGAGTGTGAATAACAGCACCTTAGCTGAGAAACTTTCAGTTTGCTCTTGATTTTCAGATGAGAATTCCTGATTTGGCTCTAACGAGATTTACATGTTCCACAGAGATGTCATGTGGGCTCTTCATTGAATGGAATGACAGCGAGAGGGAAAGAAAGCACTTGAGGGATTAATACAATCATTACTCTCAAATTGCTTCTGTTTGAAGGAACCTTGAAGAATTTTCCATCATTCTGTATAGATTAATTCATTGAAAACAACCTAAAGCAGAAACTGTGAGGCTCACTAAGCATCTGAGAAGGTCCTGGTCCAGAAAAGGCACAAATTCACTGAGCTTATGTTTGTTAAAACTTTTCACACTTAGCTGTCAGTATCATTCATATCCTTGCCACCTGGACTGAAAAATCTCTTTTTCTTCTCTATGAGTCTTGCTTTAGCTACAGCTCGTAAATCAAGTCACTAAATCCAGTTAGTTCTTTCACTGCAGCACACCTGAAAGCACATCTCTCTCCCAGCTCCCACTAAAATAATCTCTCATACATCTTTCATCACAGTTGCTTCCACCTCGTCCTCCTAATCCCCACAGCAGACTAGAGTCACAGCAAATCCCATCAACCGCTTTCTGTTTGTATCAACTCACACCTAACTCAGCCCCAAAACCAATTTAGAATCTTGGCAGAGAAAAGCCAGGAAACAAACCTGTGAGCTTCACACCCCAGCAAGGTCCAGGTGTGTGTTTAGAAGGGGAAGAAATCTTTTCAGGAGGTTTTTTGGGGTAAGGCTGAGTCTCTGGAGGTGGTGCCTTATTACTGATGTTAGAAGGGATTTTACCCTGCAGCTCTAGGGAGGCTGCAGGAAAGTTCTGGAAATCATCCCCAATGGTTTGGAAAGATGGAAGAGCACTGCTGTTTGGTGGAACGGTGTTTTGAGAGCCTGCAGAACACTGAGAGTTCCAGGTATTTCTAAATACCTTCCAGTCGATCCCCAAATTAGTGGCTGCTAATATTTTGGAAATCCCTCCTAGGCTGTTTCACAGTCTCTCTCCATTCCCTTACTGCTTCCTTCTGAATTTGGCACCAAATTCATTTGTTTCATCTCCACTTGCAGTTCTCTGAGCATAACTCCTGCATGAATCTCCACTCTCCCTTCTCATCAAGCTGGTTGTTCTCCCCACATTGCTTTTCTATCTCATTACCTTTCTCCTTATTTTCTCTGCATTTCCATCTATATCTTGAAGGATCTCTCAGTTCACCCATTGCTAATATCTCACTCTCCTTACAACATTTTTAGGCATTTAAATGTTAGTCCACGCGACTTAGTTGGGCGAGGAAAATGTGTTGTAGTGCATCGTATTTTGGTAAATTAGAATCTCAGTATTCCTACATCAGCACTGAAGACAAATTTAGAGCTTCACCGTCTCTGAAATTGCATTTTTTTTTTATGCTGGATTACTAAGGAAAGGAGGAAGGTGTCTAAACACAAATAATGTAATATTATGTAAGAATTTGGGTGTCAAAATGAACCCATGCTGGGATAGTATCTTCTTGTCTTCATGTTCTTAACATATTCACAGTAATGATTTTCTGTATGAAAGGAGAGTTGCATAGGGAAAGCTCAAAGAGGAAACTGAGGACAGGACTTGACACTTTACACTATGATTTTCATTTTCTCAGGATTTTATTTAGCAAGCAGATCCTTAGAGAAAAAACCCAAATCCAAAACTCTGCTTACCTTCAAATGATCAATATTGAATATGAGAATGACGTTGTCAAGCTGACTACAAAGAATGATATTTTACATAGATAATGCCTGATCTTATTTAGGCACCCATGTAATTTTAGCCACAAACTGAAGCTAATAATCCCTCAAAGAAGGAAAAACAATCCCTAATTTGAAGCCTCCTTGTTATCTAAGAGGCACAGAAACTTTCCTCAGAACAGAAAGAAAGATGGAAATGCCACTTACTGCTCTGTGTTTCCTCTTTCTCGTTTTTCTCCCTAAACGTGCACATTTTCTGTGCACGTGTGAGCAGGTTATTCACTACAGCGCTCTTCTGAGAATGAGCATTGAGTCTGGCAGTGTGGAGAACAAGGCAGACTGACTAAAAGCACCGCCAAGCAGGCAATTCTGAGTTCAGAAATCCACTTTATCTCCCTCTGCTTCCAGCTCCCTGCGTTTTTCGTGAGAGAATCTCCTCTGCATAATGCACTCTGTGTTCTTCTCTCTCTGTCTCCTCCCTGGGGAGTCAGGTCACCGTTATCATCTCACTCTCCCCGAAGTTCTTTATGACTTCTGCTCTCGCTAAATGAAATATTTGCTCTCTGCATTCTCCTCACGTCTGGCAGGGAAGCACTGAGGCTGGGATCGAGCAGCCCTGCAGAGGGAGTGTAATTCCCAGGCAATGTTCTACAAATTGACAAATTCCCCGTGCCTTTACAGAGTGCAACCATCAGTAGCTGCTGTCTTTCCCCCTCTTGATGTTGTTTCTCACCTGGCTGAGCACAGGGCTGCGCTGGAGAAATGCCTTTACAAGGTGAAAACGCCGTCAAACACCTGAAGGTCCATCCCTTCTGCCCAGCAAACTGAGAGACCAGAACTGAGCACATTTTTGGATTTCTGAGAAACAATCGAGGTCCTGCCATGCTGATTGATCCCTTCTGTTCTGGATGTTAGTCTCCCGTCTACACTGCAGATAAATTATGAGAGCAGCAAAAGGCCATGGACTACAAATAAGGCTCACTTAAAAAGAAATATTTAAAAAGAAATCTTCAAGAAATAAACAAGGACGTTGATGATTTTCATTAAATCTATGTGGATTGCAACTATTTTTAAGACTGAAGAGTCCTGCTTGTGAAATGGTCAACTCCACGGAGGGAGGAGTTTTATCTAAGATCCTGAAAATAAAATAATGTAAAGAAGAGATCCAGGCGTAATTACCAAAATGAAATGAAATTATCATGTCCTTGCAGCTGTGCTGCAAAACAATTTACTGTCTGAAGACTTGAGCCATAGTATCTTCCTTTTCCCTGTGCAAAGACTGCAGGTTTGCCTTGGAGGAATTCCCAACTCTCCCAAAACCTTCATTTCTATCAATAGTAGACAGGGAGAGGCTATGAAATGCTTCACTTTTTTTTTTTTTAAATAATTTTAAAACACTCATGAGGCCTGTAGACATTCTGAAGCATTAAAATTAAGCATCTGTCTCCATTAAGGGATTACCAATAACAATTCTCTCTGTTTTATAAACATTTTCTTGTCTTCAAGACAGATGAATCTCCTTCGATGGAAGTTCCAGGAGTGCAGTGCTGTGGGAAGAAATTGGAATTGGTGTTAGTATTTCCAGCATCAAACACTGACATGGCTTTAGACACAAATGACAACATCCATGTCACAGGAAAAGGAAGGAAAAACTAAATTCCAGATTCGAACAAAATTAATCAATGCATTTCTCAAATTTCATATCCTCTGGGTCTGTTTTACAGAATGATTGTTGATCAACAGATATTCATGGCAAGCTTTTGAAAAATACATTATTATGCAACTGTCAGATATTGCAGAATATTTGGGAACTGAAGAGGGGTAATGTTCCCTAACTGCAACCACTAGAAATTAAACTCATTTTAATTTATTTGCTCTTTTCATTTAAATTTATTAATGTTATTCTAGGCCCCTAAGGGACTGTCTGAAACAGCTTTATCTTTTCTTCCCTGTATTTCTGGATATTTATTTTCCAATGGGAGTGGAAAAAATAATTCCTTTGAGATGCAGGACCAAAAGTTTGATTTATTTTCATTTTTTCCGTTTTTTCCCTGTAATCTAAACCAAGTTACTCTCTAACTCTTCACTTCATCACCTTGTCTTTCGATGGTGGTAAGGAGACTTCTTTCAGCCACCTTTTTCCCTGCCTTGTCTATTTTAGTTTAAAGTAATTGAAGGCCAGAAGTCTCTTTTTTTTTTCCCCCCCCCAAATATTGCTTAGTCCAGAGATGCCTGATACTAGCTGGTGTCACAAAAATATAATTGTTGCAATATAAACAAGCCACAGTCTCACAACTTTTGCCAATAATTCTGTATAATTTATAATGTGCCTTTCTTGTGTGGTTTTATTTCCTGATGGAATTCAGAGCTGTTCAATGCAAAGAGAGCAATTCCTCGGGAGAAAATTTCTGTAGGGAAAGGCAATGTTAATTTCCTTTTTGTTAGCTCAGTTTTCTGCATTTAGCACTCAGCATATGCAGAAGCACCTATTGAATCCTCCATAGTGGATATCTACTAATCAATAGGCAATTTTGCTCTGGCTCAGTCCAAATGGAAAATGATGCAGCAGAAAAAATTTGCTGGGCTAAAACTAGAAGCCCTTAGTTATTCTCACCTTTATTTAACCACATCTCCGAATAAGCCAGAGGAACTGCAGGATTCATCTTCCTGCATTTCTCTTGTTGCTGAGTTTATCTGGGCGATTATTTCACCTTCTTACCCAAAAAACACAAAAGAGAGGCTGGAATCAAACTGACATGATCCATCCTAACCAGGATGGCTTTTCTACTGTAAATTTTTAAAATGTTGACAACCTCATTGCACCAACATTCTGCATATTTGGCTTCGGTAAGAGACTTCAATAGACTTTAAAAGAAAAAAAAAATTTAAAAAAAAAAGGCTTTTCCTGGGTGCAGTCTCAATATTTCCATGAGATTGAAAAAAAAAAAATGAACAGGCAGAGAGATGAGGAAGTTCAAAGTAATTCTCCTCTGATCAGCCAAGGATTGAGAAGAAAGGGTTAAGCATTGCTGCCCATCTGTCCACCCTGTTCATAAAATCTCAGACTAAAAAGTAAATCCTTACTTTTTGTGAGCTTCCTTTAGTTCCTCTGGGGCTTAGAAAGGCTTTTTTCCAAAACAGAAAGGTTTTGAAAACCTTTCAGTTGGAGATTGAGTTGACAAAATTAAATTTGCTTCATATTCCTTTGCAAAGAAGCCCTGTGAGGCAAACAATTCTCCAGAGCTTAGAAGTTTCATATCACACTGTTTCTTCATGTGTTTCAGAAAACTTTTGTTCTTATTCTTCAGTCTGGGCAGTCCTGAGCTTCCTTCAGAGAGGAATAAAGAGGATTTCGAATATTTCTTCTTTTTTCTTATTTTTTAGTCCCGTTGCCATCTGCAATCTTGTCCCTCCAAGTGTGAGACACACAGGATTACTGAAGATTTATTGTACCAGGAAATTTATGAGAGGATGAGAGGGAGGAAAATTTGACACGAAGATGATGAACCAGAATTGCAGCAGAGACAGCTCTGAATCCAGTGGCAGAGAGTGACCTCGAGGCATTGAAATGAGTGGGATAAAAGCACCATTAAAGTGATTTGGTTCTCTGCAGAAGTGAACTCTTCCTGCACAATTCCTGAGATCCGGGCTTAGAACAAGTGAATTCCCTCATTTCTGTTTGCTGCTTATTAAATGAGAGCATTTTGAACAGAGTAGGAGAGGGCATTTTGAGCTGTCCATTCCAGTCCTGAGGAGAATGAAAAAACACTCTTTTTTCAAAAAAGAAACAAGAAAAAAACCAGCAGCTCTCCAGTGCACATCCCCACTGGGTATGGATGCTCTTCCACATCTCCAGGGAATCTTCCCAGAGCAATATCTCTTTTGAGCATCTTCCCAAACCTTTCCCAGGTACCTCTTTATGGTTCATTTCAGGACTATGTGACCTTATGAAAAGCCTGTTTTTCAAACACAGGGACGTAATGAAAAGCTCTGAATTTTGCATTTGTACATTCCAACCTGGCACCGAAGGCGTTAGCAGCTGCACATGTAAATAAAAAGAGCAGTTGTGCATTTTAGCACAGCACCTGTCTTTGGCAAAGCTACCTTTGCCTTGCTGAGGAGAATTATTACAGATCAGCAGAGAGCGTGTTTGTGACTTGGAGCTCGTTCCTCTCTTTCCATCTGTCTCTAATACAAAAAAAATAATCTCCTCTGTAATTTCTGAGGGTGGAAGTTGCCGTTGTTTTTTTGTGTTAAAAGTCATGATAACCCTGGGAAAGACACTCAGAATTCAACATTGTTAGAGTTTCAGAGGCTCTGTCAGGTGATGGACAAGCAAATAACGCTGAACACAGCAGAAAGGCCGAACTGATTCCAGTGGGATGTGAGTTAGATCAGACTGAAACCAATAATTCCTTTATGGTTTGAAGCAGATTTTTAAAAATTTTATATATTTGCTTTAATCTCCCTGCGACTAGAACAGAAAAAGCTCCTTGAGGAATAATCTGGTTTCTGTGGGCAGGTTATACTCACACAAGAGAAACAAGAAATGATGCCAAGACATTGCAGTGAGGTTTTATTTGAAGTGGACACCTGAACAGTGGGATTTGGCTTAAAACCAACGATTCATTCCTCAATGCAGCTCAATTCAAAAATATTTAATTGGCATGATAAGCTATACAAATGTATCCAAGGGATCAGAGAGGAAGATCTTTCAGATACACATCAGAGGATGGGTCTAATCTACTCATCTGGGTTTAGAAGAGTTTGGTCTCCAGCACTACTGTTTAGTCCCCTCTCATCTGATATAAAGTTAATGTATATTTTTCTGTACAGACTATGCAGATTTTTCCTGGGTTTGTGTATAAACATGCTAATAATTATGTTGTCATGACTGTGAAGTTTGTTCCCATCTACCCTCAGTAGAACAATTTCTTTCAGGTCATTGTGTTTTGGACATTACAATGAAAGCCACAGCTTTGTCTTCAACTACCTTAACAACCTCCTACGATGAATTGTCAAAATCAGTTTCCCGAGGGGAAATGCATACTCCACCTGATACCTAGTTCAGCTTCCTAAGCACTGGTTCTATTGTAAAAAATCAATCTGTTTGGCTGGGGGAAGAAACAAAACAACACTGCTATTACCAACTCGTGATAACCAATTGCTAGAAATGTCCTTCTTGCAGCAAGCTGTGTTTATCTTTGTTCAGAGAGAAGATAAGATTGAGATGCCAACCAAGTATTGCTTAGAGCACCGTGTGCTGCTGCTCTGTTATTATTATACAGAAAAAGGTGTCATTTTCAGTCTCCTCTTTGAAAAATTTTCCCCCACCCTCCACCTCCATCAATGTCTGTCTGCCTGCAGAGATCCTAAAAAGCAGTTTCAAAGGGAATTGCTGGATTCTGACGCCTCAAAGGCTGTTCCTCATCCCTCACCACCAGCAGAGCTCAATGTGGGGCAGGACTGAGGAGGGACAAGCAGCTCCCCAGCTGGAATTTCTGGGATTTCCCTTCCTGCCAGCGTGCTTCTCTAAGAAGAAAAAGGATAAAAAAGTCTCCAGCTACCACTTGTAGAATCATCAAATCTTCAGATTGAAAAAACCTTTGAAATCCTGAAGCCCAACCCTGAACCCAGCAGTGCAAAATCCACCACTGAACCACATTCCTGAGCACCACAACTCCTATTTCAGTTCAATATTTACAAGGATGGCAAATCTAACACTTTCCTGGCAAGCCTGTCCCAATGATCAAAAACCCCTCTGTGAAGAAATTTCTCCTAAAATCCAAACTAAAGCACTTCCAGCACAGCAGAACTGTGCAATCTGATGATGAGACACCACAGTTTGAGGACTAAACAGCTTTCTGAGAATAAATCTGCTGAATAAGGACTGGAGAAGCCAAAGGGAAGGCAAATTCCCAGCCTGCAGGTGTGTTCATCACCCTTTTGCCTCTCTCAAGACCTCCTGACCACACATGCGCTGCTCGTGCACTCAGACAGACTAATTTTGCATTGGCCTGGTGCTTTAATAAAAGATTCTATTCATTAGAGCTCAGTTATGAGCTGAGAGGATGCTTCATCTTGTGCTCACCTTCCAAACCGCTGGCGCTCAACCTGTCTCGGGTGGCTCTGTGCCATGCCCTGCAGGTCGGTGGATTTATTGCCCACAATCACCACTTTTGTCCGGATTTATCACACCTCGCTGAGGCCATTAGCACCCTTGATTACCTCTTCATCTTCGCTGTTTTGGATCACGACTTTGATGTAAAATATCTCCTCAAGCAAGGGCATTTCCCTTCCAACGGCGATTCTGAAAAGTACACCAACAGCTGGAAACATCACATCAGCTTTTTCAGAGGTACGGAGTTTATTTTTAAGAATATCAAGGATTTTTTTTTTTTTAA
This sequence comes from Grantiella picta, assembly GCA_013397955.1. Taxonomy (NCBI): domain Eukaryota; kingdom Metazoa; phylum Chordata; class Aves; order Passeriformes; family Meliphagidae; genus Grantiella; species Grantiella picta. The sequence continues at coordinate 356,758 of VZRM01003821.1, read as the reverse complement.
ATTCCATTCCACCCAGTAGTCATCGTGATATGCCTGTGCAATCCAGATCCAGGACAACTATCTTAAATAATGAGCACTAAAGAGAGAGGAAACTTTGTTACATACCACAAGACTTCTTAATTGATTCTTCAGACAAAATTCTCTTTCCTTCTGCTCACCTGTGCTTCAACAGACCTACCCAGAATCATCTGCAATGGCAATTGTCCTATCAGGTGGAATAAAGATTACAACTGATGGATAAGGAAGAGGTTCAAACAAAAACTGTGGTAATCAATCCACCCAGCATCCTGCATTTTCTTACTTTGTTTGCTGCTTGGATCCTAGCAGCCACCAGCCCACCTGTTTTCTGTCACTGCAGCTCGGCTGTTGCTCCCAAATTTCAAATGTTTGTGCTGGTAATTAAATTGTGCCAGCAAAGCACTATTAAATTTAGTTATTGCAGAAAGGAGCTAAAATAATTTATCAGATGTGAGTGGATCATCAATGTGTTTTTGAATATAATGAAAATGAGAATTGGGTCAGCAGGAGGAAGAGGAGACATCAATTAAAAAATATATCTATACTGGAGTCTCAAAAGCCATTAACATTGATTTCAATCCAGGACAGGGCCTGGCTGGCAAAAAGGGTTGAAGAATAATTAAAGAGATTTTTTTTTTCCTGTGGCAGAATACAATAACAGAGCTTCAAGAAGTGGAAGTAAATAGGATGTAATCACTGCAGAGAGCTATAAAGGGTTATGGGAAGCTGTTGATGCTGCTGCTTTTGTTTGGTCTCCTTTCATACCTTTATTTGCATTTTTAAAGTTGAAAATTTGATTTTAATGGCCAGGAGTACAGGACTGGAGGTGGAACTCATTCTGCCCCTCCAAGCTGCTCTTCTCACGAGTTCATCACTGCGCTGAAGCACCGTGAGAGATTCTGCTGCTGAAGATGACAGAGTCAGACAGCTTCCTCCCAGCTCAGTGCTGCTCAGGTGTAGGTGGCAACACAGCTGGCCTTGCTTTAACTGTATTTTGATGTTTGTAAAATCCCTGCCATAAATAATGGAACTATTTAGCTCTTGAGTAAAAAATGTTTCACTTTGGGGTCAGCCCAGTGGTGTGGAGACTATAGATGATATTGATGAAGCTCTTTCATCTTCCTGCTCTTTGTTTTCAGCTCTATATGGTGTGCTCGGAATGACCCAAACACATCGACTTTTCACTAAAAAATTACTCGCAGAGCTGATTCACAACCATCAGAACTTTGTTGCAGTCTGGATCCCAGAAGAACTTTGGGTCTGCTAGCAGCAATTCTTCTGCTTCTGTCCTTGAAGGATTTCCAAAACTGAAGCTACACAACTGGCAAGGTTAGTGTTTATATCAGTGTGGTTTGTGGATAAGAAAAGTTACATGATAAAGAATGGAACTAAAATTCAACCTCCATAAAAATGGGAAACTATTATATCTTTCCCCTTCACAAAGTGTTGAATACATCTTTGATGGATCTTTCCTGATCTAATTCAATCTTTTAATCCTACAGAAAACTCTCCAGGCTCAAGGGTTTCTTCTTCTTTTTAGCTTGAAGGGTTTTGTTTTCTCCAGGTAAAGAGTTGACCACTCACAGAGCAGTTCCTACTTCAGGTATCCAAGTGACATTTTAGCCATTCTCAGATGTTTGCTGGGCTGTCATCAGGGAGGAAGGAAGGGAGGAAGGAAGGAAGGTTTGTATTCTCCCTAAACCAGTTGTGCTCAGGCTACAAAAATAAGAACAAAACAACTCTGTTCATCCACTGGGTATGGGCTTGGTTGGCACATAATTAGCCCTAATTGCACTAATTAGTGGAAACCAGCTGCTCACAGGCTGAGTATTCCATTCTCTGCAAAGGCGACACTTGAAAACCTTCTAGTGCTATGGCAGGCACACAAGTTAGCTCGTTTATGTTGTGCCAAAATCCCTCAGATCTGAAGTTCACCCATCTGATGTGGCTTTTCAGATTCCCTGGCTGCCCTGGCTGTGCCTCTGACCCACCCCTGCCAGGAGTTCCCTAAGAGAACACCCTTTTTAGCCCACAATAAATTGATATTCTGGGAATCTGCAGCTGGACTTCATAAATAAGTTGCATCTGAAGACAGACCATTTTAATTTGTTTTTCCCCTGTAAAATTCCAGAATACTCCCTCTGCATAACCTCTTGCCATCTGCAGCAGCCTTCCAGTATCTCTGCCTCATCAACTCTCCATCCTTTTCACATCTGCAAACCTCTCTTCATTCCCCTGCCTGCACCTCTTAATTTCTCCCACTCTTTTCCCTCAGTTTTTGGCCTTTTTCTCTCTTTAATATGTTCTCAGACAGCATCTTTCTGCCTCTGTTGGTCTGTAATTTATACAGTGTAATATCTGTGGTCTTGTATTATTTATCTTGTAAAGCGTTTTAGGAGAACATTTCACATGAAAGGAGCTATGAAAAATAAACTTACATTGAATTATTGATAGTCTGTTAAGCTGAACTTATTCTATAGTAATCTCTTCTCCTACTTTTTATTTTCTGGCTTTTCCCTTCCCTTCCCAAAATGCCCCAGAAATTTTATCTGAGCCTAGAGTATTCACCTCCTGCTGACTGAAGAGTGTTAGGAGTGGGTGATTGGTTGGGTCTGAAAGCAATACTGTCCAGGAAACCTCAAAGAAAGAATGAGACTTCGAAACAGAGGTCACCAAAAGAAAATGGGTAAAATTATTTTACAGAAAGGAAGGAGGTACCAAGTGGAGATGAGACTTGTGAGTGGATATTGTCATTCTGGTCAACTGAACAATCCAGATGGATAATTACAAAGCAACAGCAGAGGCGGCCAGGCAGAATAATTTTTATATATATTTTAAATTTATTCTTTTAATTTCCTTTTCAATTCTTTTTTCATGAATTGCATAGATACGAATATAAGTTATCAGGTAAAGGAGATCTGCAAGTCCTTCATCAGATCATTACTTTAAGTCTCCATTTTCACATCGCCTTTCTGCTTTTCTCTCACGTCTTTTTTTTTGTGTCTCTTTTCGTTTTGCTTGCAATTGCTTGCATGAAACTTATTTATGTGTTTAATTTACTTTATGATTACGGGTACATCCTCACACTCTGGTGGTTATCTCTGGAGCAGGATTTGATTGGCATAGGTGATGATAGCTAACTCAACGTAAGAGTCTGCAGTTCTCCAGTTCTCTCCTTTCCCTGAGAAATTATGTAGTTTTACTCAAAAATTCACTATAAAAGGGGAGAAGGTCATCTTAGTTGATATTGTAGGTTATAAGTCAGGTCCTTAGCTGTGAGTCACTGCAACTTTGGGTTACTGGGAGTGAATTACAATGTCTGGAGTTCTGCTCCCTATTTCTTATGCTCTGCCTTTCCCACGCTGTTAATATTGCAGAATATTTTACGGCCACTTTATGTTCTGCAGGTAAATTAGATGTTATGAGATGCTCAGGGAAACATTAAAAAAAATTTTAAAAACTTCTCTCATCAAGGTAACACTCCTAGAAAGGAGAGTGCAGGAGTAAAGTGTGAGAAGACTGAATTGCAGCCAAAGAATATGTGAGTAAAACACTCTCTGAGATTTATTGTGTTAATGTAAAGATGGTTCAGAGTTATCCCACTATGAAATTAGTGTCTGCAGCCAAGGGGTGGAGAAAAGAGCCCCATGAGCTGTCCCTAGTGGCTGCTAGAGAGGAGAGAAGAGGCAGCAGGTAGGGAGATAGAAGGGAAGACTGATTTAAGGAATTTAGGACTTTTAGACCAAATACCAACTCAGCCACAGCCGTGCCTTGGCCAGTGCTGGATTCTGATGAGCTGTCCCATTTTCACAGATCTCCTCACTCTGCTCAGTGTTGGATTGCTGCTAAGGTGGGACTAAACTGAATTTCTGTTTCTTTCCCTGGTTAATTATAAAATTAATTAATGAAAGAGCAGCAAGGGCGATGATCTGGTATTTGCATTCAGCATCGCATGGAATAACTCAAGAAACTTCCTTGCTCATATCTCCAGACAAAGCACAGCCTGATCAGCACCACATCTTCTGAATTTGCATTTGAGGATGGAGATGAAAGATTTTCTTCAGCAGTCATGGAGCAGAAGTTGTGAGGCAACAGATTAGAAATAAAGCTCCACCACAGCTTGTTACAGACGAACTGCTGGGAGGACAAATCGTTAGATGACATTTAACCCATGCTGGCTTTTTTGTTTGCCCTTAGAACATCACCTCATTAAATGTGGATTTATTCTGACAAGCCAGGTGGTCTCTGGTCACTGCAAGGAATCACAACATGCCAGATCTATTCCTGCCTCTGCCACTTATGTGTCCTGCGACCTTTGCCAATCACTTGACCTCTTCACACCTCCGAACTCCATTTATGATAGCAGAAGAATAATGTGGTTTTTCACCCTGCAAAGGCTCTGCACTGTTCAGGGCATTGAGATCTTTAGCTGCTGCACTGTTATTGAGAGGAGAACAGATATAAGTTAGTGGAACTACATGATCAGCTGGCATTAACTGCTCCATCTCCCCTGATTTAAATGGACTCTGACTAATTCATGCTCTCTGAAGAGTTGCCTTATTTTGTGACCTTATTTAATTTGCAATCTGGATATTTCATTTGCTGTATTTTGCCATTAAGGTCCAATTCGCTCATATTGTTTTTAATTAGCCATTAACAAATTTATTCAAGGGTAATAAATCATTGTGAAGTCATACAAATCAATGACTTGCTCTTATTGTTGCTAATAGTTACCTCACATTTCAGCCCTGGGTGTGCCCAAATATTTTATTAAAAGTAGTTGTCATTATGACAACTATTATGACAATTATTTTGAAATTGGAAGTAATTTTAGTCTCTTCTCAGCATTCAGGGTTTTTGTGAAATACTTCTATGCCTTTGAAACCTCTGGGATTCTTTTCCTTTCAAATTGGAGCATTTATCAGAACCAGGAAATCATCCAAACCTGCTCTAACACTTTTCTCAGGCTTTCCAAGAAATACCAAACTTATTCAGAAAATATGACTGTTTTTTCAGGAAGGAAATTTGGACAAAAAGGTGTCTGGATATTTGGACAAATTTAGCTGTCACAAAATTCAAGTAGAGCATTTGATTTAAAAAGTCTCTCTATTCTATTACACTTTGCTTTACCTGAAAACCTGAGCTCAGGGATGCTCCTTAGTATCAGAGTAAATATACAAATATTTCAGAAAGAACTGATGCAGTAGCATCCTTCCTCACTCTTCTCATCTCCACCTCCTACATTTCTACAATTTTTACATGCTTTAACATTTTAATGTCCTTTTACAGAAGATTTGTTTGATCCCCAGCATCACTCAGCAATAAATATGTCCTTCAAAGTATTTGGTGTTAATTTCTTTGCAGCCCTTCCAGTAAAGAAGCATAGACTGCAAAGCAGAGGAAACGACATTTTATCCCCATGCTTTGCTGATGTTAGAACTTTCATTTTTCAATTTGAAATGGAATAATTTGCATATTTAATTATTTGCTCCTATTGTTGTAACTTTCCATGCTGTTGTGACTGCGATTGGAACCTCTGGTCTCTGAGGAATGTGATTAATTGCTAACACTTTTCCCTTCAACACTTCTGCTGTTGACTTATTTACTCGCTGTTAGATGAAGGAGATATGGATGTGTCTTTTGTGTCCCAAATAGCAAAGTTAACTCTGTTTCTGCAAATCCTTCCTGCCCTCCTGATGCCATGGATCCTTCCTTTAATTTCTTCAGTAACAGAGGCAATTTTTAAAGATAAATGTTAAATGTGAGCAAAACTCTGCAGCACTGACGTGTGGGAGATACCTGCAAGAGCAGGGCTCAGTTTATGGCATTTTGGATTGGAATTGGTTGCTGGAACTTCAACCAGACAGAAACTGGCAGGATCAGTGCCAGATGAGATACTCCCATCAGAAACCTCAGTGATTCATCAAGGAGACATATGGCCACGTTTCTCCAGGAGCCCAAGATGTATGATGGAGTTTTAATAATACCCCCAGGAATGCAGATTTAACAGCTTGATTTAGAGCTCTGGGTGGGGATTCTCTCCCTCAGCACTCCTGGGCTTGCAGTCAGTATTCTCACAGCTCCAGAAAGCTTCATTTCCCCTTCATTTACAGGCTGCTAATGAGTCCCCACTGCATCTCTGGCACTGAGCTCAGCCTTTGGCTCTAGAACCAAATTCTCTTCAGGATGATGGATGTGTGGATCTGGGGTTTTGACTCTGGCTCCTGCTTGAAATATATTCCTTCTCATCTCTCAGCTGAGGTTTAAAATTATTAAAAGATGGGAATTCCGTGGCCTTCGTTAGCTGTGCAATGACAATTAACAGTTCTAGCAACACTGAGACTCTCCTCCTTGCATGTGACTTCCCTAACCTGAGACTCACCAGGACTCTCCGTCTGTTCAGCAGTATTGATGTAATTCAATCTGAAGTTGCTCCACAGCATTTTCCTGATCCCCCAAAACCATTTCTCCACTCCATTAAAATGACCATTTGTTTCTGTTTCCCCCAAGAGTGGCAACAACCCCATTTTCCCATGGGAAGCTCTGACAGTAGTGAAAAAATGTGCTTTAAGTGACCCTAGTTCCAACAAGGGCAAGATGGGAAGGTTTTTCTAAGGCTCTTAACTTGGTTTTGCTGTTCTGTGCAGCTCTGTGTTGGATAACTGTATAAACAAAATCCAAATCATTCATTCTATTTATTAAAAATAGAGAGTTCAGTCATGTTTGTCTTGTCCTTGAGGCATTTCATGTTGAGGCATCACTTAAATACCCATCCCAACAGGAAAACTGGGATCTTTCTGTGCAAACGAAAGCATTCACTCTCTCATTTCTGAAATTATTCACATAATTTGCCAGTTGTGAAATGTTCACTAATTCAACTGGGGAGCAGAAAACTCATCATATAACTTTACTATTCACCCTCTGTGAGCAACAAACAGTTTGTAAATAAAAGCCAATATGTGTGGAGCTGCCAGATGCTGAATTTTACTGCCAGAAACTCCATGGTGAGAAATGTGACTAGCAGAGGCTGTTTGCCTCCCAGATAGATCCAGGAGTTGCATCTAAATAATATAATAATAAGCTAAAATAATATTTTCTATGGAAAATCTCTTTAGAAATCTCAAGTATTAATCTTAAAGTAAAAAACTCAAAATCGTATCATGATGCTGTCTTTTTTTTTCCTAAGAAATGTATTCAACTGGTTTTCCAGTTGTTTATTGCTCTGAAAAAGTGAGTCAAATTCCGCGAAAAGTTTGCAATGTTATTTTGAAAAATTGCAAAAATGTTTTTCTGAACAAAGGCTGAACACAGTGAAACTTGCTGAAAAGGCTGCATAAATTTTAAGTCCTCCTGGTCTGAGCAACACTCTGTGGCATTATAAATTAAAAGGCTGCGTTTATAAAGTTCCAATCCATATCTGTGTGAAACAAAAGAATTAGAAGGTAAATGAACTCATCATGTGTTTGGAACAAAAACTGAAAGTAATCCTTTGCTGTAAAACTTCCAGAAGAATCAACTCTCTTTTCCATGAGTCGTGTTGAGAACACAAACCTGTATAAATGAGTTATAAATTTGAAATTCACGTCGACAGAGCCAGGGCTTGGCTCTCTGACCACAGAGTCATGAAAGATAATACAAGTTTGTCATATTATTGCTGTATGGTAGATTTTCTGCTTTCCTGCAAAACGCACAAAAAATTATTAAATCTTTGAACACCTTTTTTTTCCTTTGCATTTGGATTTTAATAATTTCAACGTCTGCATGTTAGTTATTGTTTTCATGAGCCTTCATAAAGGTGTTTGGATTTGGCAAATACCTTCTTGCAAATTGAAGCAACCAGGATACACTCAGGGAATCTAAAATGGAACCAAAAGTATCTCAGGGATTTGTTCGAATTGACACAAAATTCTAAGTATCCAGCATTTATTACAATCTTCTTTTCTTAGACCAAAGGCTGTGGTTCTCCTTTTCCTTACATCAGCACTGAGAATTTCTACTTTGTGATGTACTTTATGTACTTTGAATGTACTTTGAAATACACGTAGCTTCCCTCGTGCAAAACAAAATTGGCAGAGAAATGAAGCTCTGTAGATGTATGTTTATTCCCTTATAATAAAATGGCTTGACTTTAATTTAATTTAATTTGATTTTAATTATGATTCTGTTTTCAAAGGTAGAAGAAAAGGAACCAAGGTGTTTCCTCAGACACACACAAATATTCCTCTTCCTAGAGGGCAAATACAAAGCTCCAAACTGCTCTGTGCTTCAGCAGAAGCTTCAGAAGCTTCACCCTCACTCAGCAGAGAATTCCCACAGACGCCTTGAGAACATTCAGTTTCTTCCTCCAACAAATTAATCCCTCGGGAGGTAAGGATCCAACATCTTAGAAGGAATGAAAACCCTTTGTAAATGAATGGTTTTATTGTCTATTACAGTCCTCATGCAAGTTTACTCAACAGAGAGATGCCAAGAGATCACTGACGCTTTGTGTTTTCTGCAGGTCCTTCGGTATTTTCTGGAATTCTGAATTCAGTGAAACAGTGAATTTACAGAACAGTTTGTTCTGCTGCATCCTGGCCACGGCTGTGTGTGTTCATGCCATGAGTAATTAGGCAGGCAGAAGAGGTGTGTGTAACATCTTTACTCATTTTGACCAACAGCATCTTTACAAGTTCCCTCCTGTTGTTTCCTCGAGAGGTGGCATGGAAATTTCTGCTAGCACTTCTAATTAAGGAAAGCAGAAATTAGTGAACACACCTCCAGCTCCATGAAATTAAAACACATTTCTCCTAGGGAAGAGACCGTAATGGGTTTCTCTGGTCATGATTTCAGTTCCTCAGTCCTAGAAACCTCCTGAAAGGCTCTGCTCTGTGTGTGTGAAGAGAAAGAGTGTTGGACCTCGTAAATCACTGCTCATAATTCAGCATTTTTAAAGCAGCTGCTCAAGCAGAGGAAGAAGGCAGTAGGTGGAGCTGCTCTGTTTAATGGCAAATTTTCAGCTTTAGCAGGGGGAGAGAAATGAAAGCAAAGGTGATACCTGAGATGTGGAAACCACTTTCTCCTTCAGTAACCCAGGGCTTGATGCTGATATTTGGCTCAGAGACTATAAACTTTGGTTTTCAGCTAAAACCAAGAAAAGGGTTAGTGCTTATTAGATAAAATGAAACATCCTTTTAGTCTAGACTCTCTAGAATGAGTGTTCTACAGAATATTATTTTTTACTTTTTTTTTTCTTTCCTTCTCTTACTTCTTTGCAGTTGCTGAGAGAGAAGCAATTAGTAATCTAAAGCAATTCAACTCATTCCAGTGAGTGAGGTCATTTTACCAGACAAAGATGAGTTTCCTCTGGGTTTTCTGAGCTGACTAATAACATCAGCAGTTAACACCTTGCTGGCAGATGATGCTGGCTCTCCTTCATTCACCCAAGTTATTGAAGTAGCTGAAGGGTAAAGCAGCAGGTTTTTAGCATGTTTGAATATAAAGTAAGGAAAACAAATCTGGAAGGATCTAGCACACCTAGTGACATTTACAGACAGGGAGAGCAGACAGTTGATATTAGTCAGTGTGCAACAACAGTTCAGTCATTGCATCCTCACTGCTTCTTTTTTCACCCTAGGAGGTTCAAACTCCCTGCACTGCTTTCCCGTGGATGTTTTTTTATTTCTCATTAAGTTAGCGAGGGAACTTCAGGCAAGGTTCTGCCTTGGAAATGTCTACTGGAAAGTTTTTCTATAGAAAAACTCTAGAAAACCATTGGCCATAAAATTCATTTACCATTGCAGCTGAAAAGAACCTATCCTTTTTCATACAGACAACTAAAGTTATATATGTATGTTCATATAAAGAGGTTCCACAATTATTTTGTCCAAAGATCTCCGCCTACCCCTCTAAAGACATTATTTAAAAAAGCCTGAAATTGTTTATCTAAATTTTATTACAGGTGTAAACAAAAATTGAGCCTGTCTAAAAATTTAATTTTTGATTTCTATTGAGTTGTAGGCATATTAAATCTTAAAGTCTGAAAAGCAGACTCTCTGAAAAACAAACGTGATACTTTTTTATATTCAGACATATGCTGAAATAGGAACAATAAACACTGTCTTTTCCATAAATCCATTCCACCATGGCAAAAAGCCATTTTCTGAGGGTGGTATGATCATTGACTTATTTCTTAGCTACTATTGTCACTGATGTTCTATTGAGTAATGTAAAATTGAAATATATAAATGAAAAAAATATTATATGCTACACTGATCAACCAGTGCTGATGTTGAAACCATTTCAAGCACCACACACGTATTTGTGCAGCTTCCACTGCATTTCCTGAACAAATAGTAATAAAGGACAATATACTTTTGCTAAAAGAGCTGAATCCCAAAGGTACCCTGTGCTCCTCAAAAAAGAATTCTGTATATTGTTATTGTACATCCTATGCCTTGAGACATTGAGATCTACTCCTGCCAGATTAAAAAATCCCTCTTACAGCCCTGAGTCTAAAAATACTCTTTCTCTTTTTGCTGCATGTCAGACTGAACCAGCTCTCTCCCACAAGGTACCTCTTGCTACCACAGCCCTACATCCATCCTTCAGAGGAGCTTCCTCAAACCCCAAAACTCTGCAGAGAACACCTGAAATGTTGCTTGATTCTGACCTCAAGGCACAGCAAACTCATCTTTTATGCCTCTGTTTCCCAGTGGTTTGTCTACAACCCCCTGGAAGTACTTGGGCCGTTTCTAGGGAAGGCAGGAAATACAGCTAACAAAAATAAGTCTGTACTCACTGGTCTTGTGTTTGCAGCTCCATCAGGATTTTTTTTTTTTTCAGGACATATAAAACCCAAAAGTTTGAAAACTTTTGCTCTAGGATTGTACATCAGGCACCTGGCAGTACATGGAAGAATGACAAATAACAAGGAAACTGGGGAAAAAAAGGATGCAACTAAAATTCGCTGGAAGTGCGGATGTTGACAGGGGCAGAATTATTGTTGTTGTTTTGGTTGTTATTATTGTTATCAATATGCCAAAAAAGCAAACCATAACACTTGAGCAGAGAAGTATCAGCGCAGGGAAAAATGCTCCATATGCCAGTGTATAAATAGATCTGGCAGGGAACATAACAATAGCCCTGCTGCTGCTCTCCCAGAGCTGGGCTGATCCTGATCAAAACAGTGATGTTTTTCCTTCCTGCTTTCACTGGAGATGAGAGGGATCCACTGTGATGGGGCTGAGGATGTAACTCGGGGAGGTAAACGCTAATTAGACAGCAGAACAGGCTGGGGAGGTTTGGATGTGCTCACAAATGACGTGTCTCTGGTGGAAAGCAGTGGCAGGTTATGCCTCTGCCCCCCAAATCCCTGCAGGAAAGCACAGAGTCCTCAATCACTGCAAGATCTTACTGCCCTGTGCTGTGGGTTAATCTCAGAACAATCACTTTGTCTGCAGGAATCTCACAGAACCACAGAGTCACGGCAGGTTTGGGTTGGGAGAAGATCATCTAAGCCAGAGCAAGCTGCTCAAAGCCCCATCCAACCTGGCCTGGGTCATTTACAGAGATGAAACCTAGGAAACCTGAGCCAGAGCCTCACAACACCCACAGTGAAGGATTTCTTTCTGATATGTAATTTAAACCTACCTCTTCCAGCTTGAAGCCATCACTCCCTGTCCTATCCCTATTTCCTGTATCCCAGGAGTCATGGACAAAGATATATTTTCATTTTATGATAGTGATTCTGATTGCACCGTTCAAGGGAACGCGCAATGGGCAGTGTTTGTATGATTTAGTGAAGACAAATATTTATCTTCCACAGGGGTGTTGTGGCCTAGCAGATCATACTTCATTACAGAAGTCACAATTGGGAATGTTTTCTCGATTTATTGTCTGTGGCAGAATTGGAGTGCCAGTTCTGAGCTATACTTTCTCACATGTCAGAGTCTGAAGTACTAATACATCTGATTTTTTTTCAATATATCTCACCGAGGATAGATAATGATAAGAGTAATTACATATCTTCATTCCTTCAACTCTTATTTTCAATCTTCCTTTTGATTGCCAGAGTCTCCCGTTTACATCTAATGGAAATATTGCATGAAGAATAAATTTTTTCTATTTTATTGAATTTTATTTGTTTGTGTTTTCAAGGCAGATTGTTTTGGCAAGACAAATCTCCCTGGCCAGTATTGGTTATGGAGAAAAACCTTTCCCCTGCCCTCCTCCTCTAAGGCTGACTTCACAGAATAAAAAGTCAATGTTCTGAGAATTCTCTCAGAATAAAAAACATTTCTCAGCGTTCTCATCTTCACAGGGGAAGAGCAACAACAAATTGATGAAACATTGATGGGTGTCACAAAACGAAATTGGCCCTCTCCAGCCAGATTTAATTTCCACAACTTTCTTAGTCCTGTGTGAATTCATCTTAATTCCATGAGCAGCCACACACAGTGAGGGCATCCTCAAGTGGCATCTGTCGTATTTACATAAAAAAATTTTCTCAAAAGAAAAGATAACCTGTAGTTCACATTATTTTTTTTAATCAGAAATCCTGGACAAACACCATGTCTAATAATAAATTTAGTTTTGCCAGATTTTATATATTAGAAATTAATGAAAGAGCAGTACAGAGATTTTTCCAAAATATATCAGTATCTAGGTTTATCTTGCATATGGAAATAGGCAGGAGAAGTCTCTCTAATGGTTTACAGCAGCAGCCTTTTTACTTGGGCCACCTTCTGTGCACAAATTCAGCTTTAATGAGAACTCTTATCTTTCAAAATATACTGCCCTGGGTTTGGCAGTGCAGATAGGTAGAGTTTTCCTTGAGGAGACAAATCAGAATATCAACAGCCTCAGTGACCTACTAAAATTGCACCAGAGTGTGACTTCTTCTAAAGGTTCTCAAAAACTTTGACATGCTAATATTCCAAGTGGCTCGTATTTGAATGGAACTATATTTACTCATCATGTTTGTCTTTAATGTCAAAAGGTGTTTATCTATATTACTCTGGAAGAAAACACAAATATTCCTCTTCCTAGAGGGCAGATACAAAGTTTCACTGCATCATCTGTTGTCTCTTCAAGAGATGCAAGAAGGAACTTGTCTTAATAATTGCTGTTCAGTTGTTGAAACGTGTGGTATAGTGAGGAAGAGCAAAAATGATAATAATCCGGTATTTCTGGTAGAAAAGATGGTGTGATGAAAATACTGTTTGGTTAAACAGTGTTTGACCCAGCAGAATTCCACACTGACAACTTGGAACGTGAGAAAAAACCTATGGAAGGAAGAGGATTTTCAGCTGTTCCTCATTCTAAGGATTCCCAAGGGAATCAGGCAGTGATGGATACAAATCCCTGTTCCTCTGTGAGATTCCCACACGCTGTGATCTACTCTTGTTGGATCACCGAACAGCATTAAAAGTGTGACTGCAAGACTAAAAGTGCTCCAAAACTAATTTAGTTTGCTGGCTGAGCTTGACCCCACATGATTCATTGCTCTTAATAATCACTGCAGCAGTGGAGAACTTCATCTGAGAGCTTTCTCCTTCTAATTTAAAAGCTTATTAGAAAGGCTGCTTATACTTGATTTAATACCAGCTTGGGCTACAAAACTGTTGTCATGCCTCCCCTCCAGAGAATCTGTTCCTTCCAATGGGAATAAATTCAACCTAATGCAGAGGAATGTGAAAACAGGTAATTTTGAGATGTAAAATATGGAAATACTGACAGGGAGCCTATAAATTTTATGTTTGTTGAGTCAGAATCAGAAAATTTTGTTACTGTTTTTAGTAATATTGTCACAATTAAATGAATCCTATTGACAAGAAATGGCCTAAAATCATAGAAAGAAGCAAAGAATGTCTTCTTACTGTCAGGTTTCCAAGGCTTATTTCACCCTTTCTAGTTGGGAGTAGTTTTCAGCAAAATACACAAGAAAATACTCCCGGATGTTTAGGAATAGAGAATTTAGTTAAGTTAGTTAAGATAACTTAGCCATTTCTGTGTTGATAATGAAGGTGAGGGAGGAAAAAACACAGTAGAATTTTTAACTTTTATGGAAAGATAAAAGGATGTTTAGGAATAGAGTAGTTATTTAGGTTAACTTAGCTCTTTCTGTGTTGATAATGAAGATATTGAAGATAATGAAGATGAGGAAGGAAAAAACACAGTAGGATTTTTAACTTTTATGGAAAGATAAAAGGATGTTTAGGAATAGAGTAGTTATTTAGGTTAACTTAGCTCTTTCTGTGTTGATAATGAAGATGAGGAGGAAAAAGACACAGTAGGATTTTTAACTCTTATGGAAAGATAATACTGACCACAGTTCAAAGCTGCGCAGGAAAAAGAGAGTTTTTAAGAGTAAAAAATGGAGTTATGGGATATGTGACAGAAACTGTTCCTAATCTTACCTTGATTTGCAAAATAAAAGTTGGGAAGCTGTAGATGCACAGATGTGAGTCGGTAAAACATCAGTGCAACTGCTAGAAGTAGAAAGAAGGGCAAATCTGAACAACTCCATTTGGTGGAGTTTCATTCTCTTTCAAAGAATAAGCAGAGAAGATACAAATGACACAATAAAGGAAGTGAGAGTGGGAATTTAGCACTCAACCATTAGCAATAAATGAGTTTGCAAATTGGTTCTGACAAAGGGACTCCAGCAGCAGTTCAGAAGAGTGCAGTGAATTGAGAAATGGTTCTGTGCTGGGCTGGAAGAAATGGAAAAAATGAAGGAAGTTGGATGCATTTAACAAATTTGGTGGCAGAACAACAGCACAGTTCATGAAGCTCAGTGTTGAAAAATAGAAAGCAGCAGATGCTGGAGAATAAAAAAAAATAAATGCTGCTGCACTTTGTTCAAGTTTTTCAGTTAAACATATCAGTGACACAGGTATAAATCAAAACAGATTAGCAAAGATGTGTTCAGAGCTTAGCTAAGGCACAAGGATGTCAAGCATCAGGGTTTATGCTCATTTATGAAATAATATTAGACAATCATATTAGAACATTATACAGACGTTATACAGACCATCTATCTAAGTAGTGTGGTTTCATCCAGAATAGTCTCTGCAATAAAATTAATTTATCTCGAGAAAGAAGCTTGAAAGGTGACCAGAAAGGGGGGAAAATAATTACCATGGAGAAAGGAAAAACAGACACACTGGGCTGAACAGAGGGTGAAGAAAAAACTGGAATCCTCACCCTTAGAGAGTAGGGACATAAGAAAAAAATATGGAAAAAGTAAAGATACAATGAATAATTCCAAGCTGGGGCTTTGCTTTTGCAAGATGGGAAATCACTGCTTTTGCCACTTCAGACAAAAACTAAAACACTCTGGAGCCATCAGCTGGGGTAATAGATATCAACTTCAAAACTCACATAAGAAAATAATTTTATTCACAAGCTTTGACTTGTAGAACATGAATTTACACCGTAGTTCTCAAAGCCAAAGGTGACCTTGGGCCTGAAAACTCCAAAAGGTTCAAAGAACAAGGTGTTTCTAGACACATCAGCAATATCCTAAATTACAAGATTTAATGTTAAGACAAACAGAGGAGAGACAACAAAAAACATGCAGGAGAACTTATGCAGCAGTAATTTCTTGTGATTAGGAGGAGGCAGATTATCTCATGTTTAGGGGATTAACAGTTTTGCTCTTTCTACAGAAATACCTGAATCTGGACGTTGCTGCAGAAAGGCTGCTAAATTCTCCAGTCCACAGGTTGGAAACTCTTTCCTTTCCTCATGCTGTGAGCCTGAGACAAAGAAGAAAACTTCGAGAGAAATTCAAGCTGCGAAGGAGAAGTGAAAAATACAGAAAAAGGTGAACATGGAACTCAGGTGAAAGAGTAAGGTAAACAAATGAAAGGTGTTTTTAAGGCCATACCTACAGAAGAAATATAGGACAAACAGCTATTCTCACTGATTCAAATCAGCAACTTGCTAGACACTAAGGAGAAGGTGCTATCCAGCTCAGTTCATGGAATACTGTTGTTAGTGCTTGGTTTTAAATGAAATTGCAGGTTTTTTGCTATTATTACTTGAATTCTCATCCCATTTTAGTGTGTGTGACCAACATGAATTTAAGCCATTTAAGCAGGCGATGTTCTCCTGCAAGCATCGCTGCTCCGGTAAGTGACAAAAGGGACAAAATACAGCATTTTCAGGAGGTGAAAACAACTATATCTCATAGAAAAATGCTCATGGGGAGCCTAGAAGGAAATTTCCAATCTCCTCTCCCCCAAAGGAACTGAATTCCTTTTCCTCTTTGTATTTTTTTAGGATGGATCTGAGCTGCTGGCCGAAGCAGCTTGCTAAAAAATGTTTTCAGGGTCTCCTGTTTCAACAATTCTGTTTCTGGATTTATGTGCCTCAGATGGTCTTCAGATAACCAACCACTCATTCCTTGTGTGTGCTTGGCTGAGCAGCATCAGAATTAGGTTTTCTACAAGCCCTGCGGCAGAATCAAAAGTTCAAAGGGGAAATACCTACAGAGTTACCCTGCGGGAGAGCTTGGTACGTGGGTTTGAGTGCTTAAAGAGCGGGCAGAACCCTTGACTTCGTGCCCAGTGAAGAAGAACTATTGAGTTTGTAAAGCAATATTTGGGGGGAAATATTTCCCACTGAACTGTGACCCTCTTTGAATCTCTTCATCAAACCCAACAGCCCTCGGTGTGTCTTTGGAGCTGCTGGAGAGCTCATAAAGCTGCCAACAGTCTGGCTGCTCGGAGCAAAAACCGTGTTTGAAAAACCTCTTGGTCTTTTCCCAGCTAATTAAAATAAAAAGAAGTGCATGGCCTGCCTGACACCTGCTAGCCCACATCTCACACCATCCCGGTGTACACCAGGAGGAGTGGGCAGGCTCCCAGTGACTCAGGCTCTCTGCACTAAAGCTCCATTTGTGCAATAATACCATTATTTACCTAAAGCACTGGAAGGAGCTGTTCCTAGTGCTGAGCTTCGTGTTCCTGCGTTCTTCTGTGTGGCTGAACAGCTCTTGAAATGATCAAAAACCATCTGAACGCAGCGACACGCTCGAGGGGACACTGTGGGGCCGGACTCGATGTCCTCTGGTGCTTCCTTCCAACCCTCCCCACGCTGGGATTCTGGAATCCTTTCACGCTCTCAAAGGTACGATGAAATCTTCATTTCCACCACTGACTCCAGACAGTGGGGACACAGGGACAGAGGGACAACAGGGAAACAGGCAGGTCGCTCTCCAGGGTGCTGCAGGCGGACCCTCCGAACTCCTCCGTCCATTTCAACGTTTTCCCATTTTTCCCGTTTTTTCACCACTCTTTAGGGTATAAACCCCTGAGAATCACGTCAAGAAGAGTCTGTTTTTCTGTGTTCAACTTCAAGTAAAGCTTTTATAAATCAGATAACTCACTCCACTCATCTGGAGAGAATATAGAGAGAATTTAACTCTTTGCCTATAAAGAGCTTTGTGTCGTAGCTATAAAACACATTCTGTTATGAACAAATCCATGTCCCTTCTTGTCCCCTCGTTAATGTTTTTACTCCCATATCACTTAAACTAGGCTATATACTTCTTTTTTATTTTCTTTTGCCTGTCTGTACTCTGAAGGATGTCTGACAACCTTGAAAATATGCTGTACTGTAATTATCAGTCACTGTCTTCCCAAATCTACAAAGCTGACGCTGATCCTCAGCAGATATATATTTTGCAGATTGTTCTGCAACTCTTTTCAGATCTGCCCACCTGGGAGACTGCAACATTTGCAAGGAATAGGTATCCCTGTAAAAAAACAAACAAACAAACAAATCCCAAAAACATCAACACCAAAAAAAACCCACACCAAAAAAAAACCAACAGCAAAAAACCCCACCAAAAACAACAAAAAAACCCCAAACCAAAAAACAAACAAACAAAAAAAAAAAAACAGAAACCCCCCCCCCCAAAAAAACCCAAAAAAACAACAACAACAAAAAAATAGCAAAAAACCAACCAAACAATCAAAAGATGCAGTGAAGAATGCTCTTCCAGACACTGTGCTTATCCTTAATAAAACAGTAGATTTGATTTTCCAGTTCGCCACCTAGCTGCTCCACAAGAGAGAGGATCAGTTTGGCTCTTAGCATTAGACCCTGAGCTCCATCTGAGCCTGCTGGGAATTTCCACTGCATCCATTTTCATCTGATTTGAATAATTCCCGGTATGCTGGGCTTTGAGACTCAAAGGGGACACAAAAGGAGTATCATCATTTAGAGGAAACGGGAAAGAAAAGCTTGATGATTTTGTATTAATGAGGCAATTTAATGTAGCTGGTGGGTAAAAGCAACACCTCTCCTTGCCAGCTGTTCTGGAGGATTTTAAGGCTTGAATTGAGAAAAAGAAACCAAGGTGTTCTTAGCTCCCTCGCCCTAGTGAGATCCAAGCCACCCCTTGTCAATGCTTCAATCTAGATCTACCCCTGGCAGATCTAACTGTGCTTTAAAACACACATTATCAACTGAGGGATTACACCTCATTTTCTGTTAAAGGTTTGACCGTCAGTTTATTTAACTCATTTTATTTCCTTCCTTGTATATCTATCTATTAGCAATTTATTTGAATGGAGTCTGACTTGCCTTCATCTCAGTTTGGATTTGTTCCTTTCTTTCTTCTTGCTCTCTGTGTTCCACACCGTCAGGATGATTTGCAGTTCCATGGGCTCACTCTCACCAGCATTTCCCCATAATTTCTCAGACACCTGAGAATTTCCGACACCTGAGAAATGATGGGAAAATCTCTGCCCCGTTTTTCTCCAACCCATGCATTAAACTCAGCTATCCATTGCACTGCTGGGGGTAAATAAATCCAGAAGGCTAAAGGTCTTCACTTTCCTTTCAAGGAAATTTAGCAAGTGTGAAACAGCAAGAGACAGGAGCTGGGCTGTTCTCCTGGTCCATCCTTGTCCATCTGGGGATAAGAGAGGCTAGCAGGAGGGAAGATGTCACCTGGCCTGGCTCTAGGTGGACATGAGAACCTTTGGGAGTGAGAGGGAAATCACAGTGTGCCCTTTTCTCATACCCACTCTACCAGCCTGTGGCAATGGGATGGAAGAGGCATGGAGGGAGTCTGAGAAGGGGGAAACAGGAGCTGTGGGAGCATGGGGACAACCTGCACAGGGCTCTGAGTCCCCAACCCCTTGGTAGGGGATTCACTCTAGCAATTCACCCTTGAGGGAACCTTGAATTGCTGCAAATATCTGTGACCCCCAGGTGTAGGTGACAGCTGAATCCGAGAGGGGATACACCCTATGAATAAAACAGAAAAGCTACTTGGAAGAGGTCCCCGGGGACATCTCTCCTCCCTCTCCCGCGCCACAACCCCCTGGGCACAGGGGACTCCTCCAGCCGGAGCACACCCAGCCAGGCAGCTCCACACCGGGGGAAGGAGCCGGGCGGGAGACGTGCAGCCAAAACCGGGGAGAACCCCTGCAAATGCCACCGGAGATAGCTCGGCATCTCTGCACAGGGATGCAGTTTCTTTTGGAAACATCCTCGCTGGAAGTTGCTGTCCGCGCTGCGCTCCTGGGGGCGACTGCTGTGCGGGAGGGGAAGTTCAGCATGAGCAAACACTCGCTTCCTCACCAGCTTTCCTTTTCTTTTTTTCCTTCCAGCGAAGGGCTGAGTGCTTTGTTCTGTGGTTCTACAGAGAATTTAACTCCGCAGCGGTTTAGCGAATTGTCAGTGACTTTGCTCCCTCGCCCTCCTTCCTCCTGCATGAGCCGGGGACGAGGGGATTTTGGGCAGGAGGGGT
>VZRM01003821.1:311868-336892 GCA_013397955.1 Grantiella picta | reverse complement strand
GGGGGGGGGTGCGATTAAAACATTTCAATCTCAAAAGCGGCGATTTTCCCCTCAGGAGGTGTGTGTAGAGCCGTAACGCGGGGAGAGCCGCTCGTGACGGATGTCCTGTCACACTTAAAAGGTGTCGATGACCGCGGAGTCACCGAGTGCCACCAGGATGCTTCTGCTGAGATTGATGAGCGGCCGAGCTGGGGAAGCTCGGGAAGCTCGGGAAGCTCGGGATGCTCGGGATGCTCGGGAAGCAGCTCTGCTCACACGCGTGGCCGTGGGGGAATCTTCGGGCTGCAGGCGAGGCACGGAGGAGGTGAGGGTCACACTCCAGGGGTTTTCATGGCTTTTATTCCCATGGAAAATCACGGTGGGGGGATGAAGGGAGATGCTCCCCGCTCGGGGGAGGTTTGCACGGCCGAGGATGTCCCTCCAGCGGTCCGTGAGGCTGAGCGGTGGCACTGGGGAGCCCCCTGCAGCTGGGTACAGCCAGCTCCTCCTGCCTTCCCTCCAGCCTGGAAACCATCCCCGGCCCCAGCACTCTGTCCTTTCTGCGATGGAGCGAGGCTGGGGAGTCCCGACACCGGCAGGGTCATCCCAGGGCAGGGACACCACACCCTCTGTGGGAAGGGCTGACTGTGCCAGCAGCCGCTGAACTCGAATTAAACCTCCAGAAATCAACGTGCGCAATCAAACACTCGCGGCGGCGCTGGGAGGGGAGAAATAACAATTACGATAATAATAAGGGAAGAAGAAGAAGGTGTTGTCACCTCTGAGGCTGGTGATCAGTCTGATTAGGAAATGTTGAAGTGTGTTGAGTGCATAGGGCTGTGAGACAAGCCGTGGGAGGTGCGGGGAGCTGAGGCTCTGTCTGGAGAAGGAAGGAACCCAGACTGTGGAGGTGGCTAAGCCCTGCCCTGGAACGGGAGGTGGAGCAGTCCCAGGGGCTGCAGGGTGCTCACGGCATGTTTCCAACCTCCCCATACCAAATATCACCCGAGCTGCCTGTGTAGATGGTTTCTAACTCCACTGCGAAGTCCAGGAAAAATTTTCTGTGAAAGGTGAGAAACCAAGGGGCAGAAGTGAGGTCCCAGCTGCCTTGATGGTCCCGAAGAGCCACAAGCAATCCAGCCCTGGAATCATGTGAAAGTGCTTTCAGGCAGAAAAACACAGCCTGCTGTAACTCTGAAGCACAAGTACCTCCAAAATTCAGAGCTCCCCATCTCCAAATTAGCTCATAGTGTGGAACCTAAGAGATGATCTCGTTCCAGCCCCACTGCCATGGGACATCTCCCACCAGACCAGGTTGCTCACAACCCCATCCAGGCTGACCTTGGCCAGTCCTACCCTGAAGGCACATCACCCTCTTTGGGGTCAATGCACCTCTAAGACCCTTCCAGGAGCACAGCCAAGTGTAGACAGCTCTCTTCCTGGGGCAATCTCAGGCCAAGAAATATCTCCTGCAAATCAAAGGGGGTTTGGAGTGGAGAGGAGGGGAGTGGTTGGGATGTGGCTCTTTCAGCCCTTCAAGACAAGAGATGGGGCAGAGGAAGCCCCAAAAGCCCCAAAAGCCAGGGTTGCCTCCACAAACTGCATTTCTTTTTCCTGCACTTACCACTTCCCCCCCTGCTATTCTCTGGACAATAGATGAGATGGGTTCTGCTCTCCTGCTTCCTTCTCTGACAGCCCCTATCCCAAGGGGAAAAGCATCCTTCAGACCACAAATCAGTTCTGGTCCAGTAGAGAGGCAAATAAAAACAAAGAAAGCATAAAGATTTTTATACCTGGATTATGTCGGTAGAACAGGCAATTTGCTTTAGCAAAGTAAATATTTCTTAGCCTAGTGACTATTAGTTAAAGAAGAATACTTCACACCCTATGAGATCTAACTTGTTCTCAAATACATCTATTTCCCCTGATTTATTTGTCATTGTGCTAAAGAAGCCTCTTTCCATGAAAATTTCAGAGCAATAATCAGTTTAAAAAACTGAATTGGATTTAGTGTAACAACATTTTTTCCACAATGTGCAGAGACTCCAATGACTGCAATAATCTAAAAAGCAAGCTCTCTTTCTCTCTTTCTCCTCCCATGCATTGCTTTAGACTTACAGCTATCACGGAATTACAAAAAAAAAAAAAAAAAAGAAAGAAAGAAAAAAGAAAAAATAACCAGAAATAAAGAGGACAATATTGGAGGGATAGGTGGGAAAGAGGCAATTGGAGGAAAAAAAAAAAAAGTGTTTGTGATGTGCAAATTGCAGATAAAGACTTCTGATGAGAAAGAGGGGAGTGCCTGATGAGGAAGAGGGGAGAGTGTGTTGAGAGATAACAAGAACCAGTAATTTCTATTCAGCAGAGCCACCAAATCAGAGAGCAGCGCGATCTGATTGGAGGAGAGCCTTCAACAGCAACTAATCCTGTCATATTGAAAGAAAATTGTAAATGTTCTCTGCAGAAATTGCCTTCCCGTTGCAGCTAATCGAGCCCACTTGGCTCTCGCGCACATCGCACACCCCTCGGGCGGTCAGCGCTGACCACAGCCGCAGCACGCGGCAAGGACATTCACCCAGAGATGCTCACCTAGGCACCCCAGCGAAGCTGGCAGCTAACCCTCACTTCCCCACGAGCTCTGGGGAAGTATGAATTATCACCGGCTCGCTGACGAGTCCCGGCTTCACCTGGGTTTGATTACTCCAGTTTTGTCTAAACCGCTAAGCCAGGTTTGACAGCACTGCTGCTCTAAATTTTATTTAGATTTTTGAAAAAGCTCAGCTTGCTTGGCTGACCTGAAGCAGAGGGTTAGAGCCGCCGAGGCTGTGCGTGTCTATGTGTGCGCTGTGGGTGTGGGAGGGCGAGAGAGACACAAAAACTCCATCAAGCCCGGACAATGCCACCTCTTCCTTAAAGCTCCAAAACCGCTCTCCTCTCCCCCCACTATCNTTCCCCCAGCCCAGCCCCGCTCCCTGCCCGTGGAAGATATGGAAGAGGAAGATAAAGCTGCTGGCTGCGGGCGCTGACAGCGCTCAGCCCGCATGCCTCTGCCGCCGCTCCGCCGACAGGAGATGCAACTTGTGCTCATCGGATCGCAGGTAGGAAACCTTTTTTTTTTTACTGACGTTTCCTCTCTCTCTCTCTCTTTTCCCCCTTTTTTCTTTCCATCTTTTTTTTTTTCTTTTCTTTTTTTTCCCCTTGGCTTTTCTTTCGCGTCCCCTACCCTCCGCCCCTTCTCCGCCGCACCTAGGATTTCATCCGCTGCTGTCACAGGAAAGCTCCCGCCACGGAAATAATGCCTGAGCAGCCAGCTTTCGCTTCCTGCTGGAAGCAGCAGAACAGACCACAGGGAAACTTTCGCTGAGCGGGCCAGAGCTGTGAAAGGCAGCGAGAGCAGATCAGGCAGAGATTGCACACACAGTTCCGATATCAATCCCAGAGCCGAGCCTGGCGTGGCGCAGCGGCGAAGGACAGACACAGCCGCCTGCTCTGGAGAAACCCTCATTTTTCACGTGTTGTACACGGCGGGATGTGTTACAAACGCCGCGTTCCGGCACAGGTACATCTGCCGGGCTGCCCTTCCCGAGTCCCTCTGGGACGTGCTTGTCGCCGAGTCGTGCTGAATGTCCCCGGGAGCGGAGCAGGGAGCGGAGCTGTCCCCGGGGAGAGCTGCCTGCCCGCCGTGCGCGCTCGCTGTCGCGCTGGAGGGACGGAAAGGGGACATCCCTGCCCTGCCGGGGACCGGGAGGGATGCCGGCATCAGGGGATGGGGCTGCGCCGTGCCGGAGTGGTCTCCCACCCCCAGAAATCTCCTGTGCCCCGGAGCGGCTCCCCTTTGCGCCGCCCCAGCTCTCAGGTCCTCAGGATGGAGGTGCCGCCGGGGGTGGGATGGTTTGGGGTTTCCCCGGCTCGTTTCCTGCCCCGCTTGCCCGGGTCCTTGCTGCCGGGGTCTGGGTCCCGCTCTGCTGCGGGACAGGATGCTCCAGGGCCGGCCCGGCTGACCCCCGGCAGGGCTGGCTGGGTCCCCGCGGTGTCCCCGGGCTCCCCTTGCTTCCACGGGGTGCTTGTGGCCACAAAGAGCGAGCTGAGACCTTGAGAGGGAGCTCAGATCAAGCTGTGGGAGGAAGATTGCCTCCCAGAAACAGCCCTGGGGCATCGATGTGCTGGTGCAGCCCTAGAGGAAGGTTGTATCGGGGGCTCTGGGGGGGCAAAGTGCTTTCTGCTTCTTCTCGGGCAAAAGTCGGTCCTGGCCATCCGTCCAGCTATGGATCCTCCTGGCTCTGCGCCTTGCCACCACTCTGTGAGTCCTTTCCCCTTCTCTGTGAGTCCTTACCCCTTCCTCCCACCCGTGTATAATTGTTTATTCCTACTGTTGTCATTTGCTAAAGTTCCTTTTAGGGCAAGCGCAGAGCTTTTTTCCCCAACTGGAAATTCTTGCTGCAAATCTACTATCTAGAATAGCATCTATTCTCATTTTTATGTATCAATCAGTGTGTTTGCACACACTGCCTCGCCCTTGTCCCTTCAGGAAGATCTTCTCTTTGCAGAAGGAAAAAAAGCAAAGAGAAAAAAAGGAGAAGGTCTAACCTCTGCCTGACAGCCTGCCCTTGCAGCTGTTTGGGGGAAACACCAAATCCACAAACCATAAAAAAACAATAAGGAAGGTTAGCACAGGAGAGCAGAAGTATGCATGCTGTGTGCTTTTGTGGCATTGCATCACTTGCAATCACAGCCCCTCTCTGAATACACACTGGCTCTGATTGTGTGCTCGATGACACCAGCCACTCTCGGTGACTCATCTATAAACCTCTCCAAGCTACACAAAATACATTTCCTCTTTCCTTTAGGATCTTTCTGAGAATAAGTTTGGTCGAACTTCCCCTCTGCAGCACCCCTGGCCTGTTTGCTTTTGCCCCAGGGGAGTGAGAGGTGCAGAATCTCGCTGGCTTGTTGTCCAAGTTGCCCCACTGAGCTGCTCTCTCTGCTCTGCCTTCAGCCCTCTGTGATTTCTGCATTGCAGTCCACCTGGGAACGACACACAGTGCATGGGGAGGGGTCTAGGATGTCCCCAGTTTGCTTGGGATGGAGGGAAAAATTGTTAAAAAGAGATGTCACGCTTTGCTCCCATGCAAACCTGAGATTTGGGATAGAATCCTCTACCTGAATGGTTGAACTCTGCATGAGGGCAGAGCTCAGGGAGATCTGGACCATGTGTGATCAAGAATGTCCTGAGGAGATGGAAGGGACAGCAGTCTAGCTGTGCTCTATCATCATCCAGGATGGAGACCAAGACACTGGAAGGGGGAAGGGTGGCCATCAGTTAGAATCTATGAACAAAGCTATTTTTTCCCCCGTAAATGTTCAGCCCAGTGCCTGGTTGTCACCTCTGGGCTGAATCCCCGTGTGTGTTTCACGGTTCTCAGCTATTCAAAACGCTCTTTCAGCCCCTTTGGTGTCTCATTCAGCAGTCTTTTAAGGACATCTACTATGAAATCCCTCCCTGTGGTTAATATAATCCCAGGAGGTTTCTCTGTCCCACTTCACTCTAACCCACTCACCCGTTCACCCAACTTTCCCTTCTCCACTGATATCATGACCTACATGCAACAGACTCAATTCCTGGTCCTGTTTCCATAGCAATGCGGCATGGGGAACTCAGACAAGCCAGTAATAACGAAGCCAATTCCCTTTCTGTGCAATCCAGACCTCTTTGAAAGTTGAGTTCAGTTTAAGGTGAAGTGGGAAGCTGGGAAAAGTTGGGTTTTCAGCCCAAAATCCAGATCTCCACGCCCTCTAGTGCCAGAGGCAGGCGAGGAGGAGGAGGATCACCAGGCACAAGGAATGTGAGACTTCATGGCAAAATACAGCAGAGGGGCAGGAGCAAATCGTATGAGAAAAGGACATTCTTCCCAGTGTCTCTTTCCAGTCAGATCTCCTCTCTTCTAAATACCAAACTTAAAAAAACCTGCAGGTGGTGTTCAGCTGTTTGGCCATTGAGAGCTTATGGCTTGGGTTGGTTAAATTGTGGAGTAATAAGTGGAAACAAATTGGAGCTGGGAAGCCCAGACTACGCCTAGCCATTTATTCAGAAATTTTGGATCTCTCTGGCTTTGAGCTTCGCAGCTTGAAGCAACTCCCAGCTAATTCTGAGAGATTTGAAAGCACAGAAGAGGATTACTCACTTGTGAAACTGCTGCCCTGACCTTCTACTGGCTGTTTAGGTGGGTGGATGGGATAGGCAACAGAAATCAGACTAAGGGAAGCTGAAGTGGCTTAGATCCAGCTTGTATGAATGACAGGGATAACTTTTTCACAAATGCTTGTAGCCTTAAACCTTAAAAAGCTTAAATTGTATGCTTGTATTTAATGCATGGTAGCATTAAATGGTGTGGTAGCATTTCAAGCCCTGTTAAGCCCACGTGAGAGATTTCAATCTCTGAGAACCAGGCTGCAGAAAGAACTGAGCACCGAGAACTCCTGCAGCTAAAGGAGACTTCCCCACACCACCTACCCATCTTTTCCAGCTCCTGTATTTTGGCAAAGGTGGCTTTCAGTTTTGCCAGGGTCTCCACAGCTGCCCAGAAGATGCAGTTCCCTCCTTGCTTGTCCACATCCTGACTGCCAAACCCCTGTGCCTGGCAGATTGCATTCCCTAGCTCTCCGTGTTAAATCAAGATCCCTTGCTGAATTATCCTGCAGCCTTCCTACACTTCCCTGACTGAAGTGGGCAGAATTTTTTAAAATATGAAACTACTCCTGAAGTTGGGTTAAAGGGCTGCCTCCTTTTCCCTGAACTCGCTTCTATGTCATTTTGGACTGCCTGTCCTACCTTTAGAGTGATATTGCTACCTATGTCTGTCACCCTCTATTCCCTACAGAGAAGGATCTAGATCATCAGGCCTCCCAAAAAATATCTCTCATAATTTTAAGTCCCAAGAGGATAGGAGAGGGTGAAGTGAGTCTCATCTCATTTCCATCAAGCACATTCTAAAGAATGTTTTCCAATGCCATGGAGATACTCAATGGGATTTCAGTAGTCCAGTGCTTCATGTACTCATTTTTAAGAATATGATATGGATAAAATGAACCACATTTATGGCCAGCTGCTTTGCTCAGAGCCTCCTGCATGTTTTCTGTTTTGGTGATTCTCTGCTTCCCGTCATTCCAGTATTTCTTTGGACTCCATGAGCTAGATTCTGGTCTTAATCACATTCTTTCAAATCAGGGGTGCTTCCACTGATTTTAATTGCGAATGGTTAATTCTGGTGCAATTGAGCTCCGACTCTGACTTCCACAGAAACATAGTAAGTGTTGTAATTAGGATTTGCCAGTGTTTTGACAACTGTTCATGGAAGAGCTCTGTTTGATCAGGCTGTGCTGAAAGGGAAAAGCGATGTGCTAATGGGCATGGGGAATAGCAGGGGCACCCCTTGCAGTGATGGCAATAAAGATCTCTGCGAGCAGCCACAACATAAATAGGCGAGAAATTCTGTAAATCAGCATTTCCCAGGGTTTCCCTCAAGCTCACAGAAAAGCTCTGAGAAAACTGTGGGCATGTCTGGGTTTTCTTACCTTTTTTTGGTTGCTTGTTTTTGGGGTTTGTTTTTTCTTTTGGTTTATTTTTGGTTTGGTGTTTTGTTTTTTGGGTTTTTTTTTTACCTTTTTTTTTTGAGAGGCGTGTAATGAGACAAAAATATCTCCAAAAGTCTTTCTTCTGAATCATTGTCAAAATTAGTGTTGGAAACCAAGGTGATAAAATAAACCTAGTAATTTAAAAGAATTCTCTCGCTTAGTGATTTCTCTGACTCAGGATTTTCAGGTAGCTTGGATATGTAAATATATCTTTATCTTTGTGATCTGAAAACACTGAGGATCATGTCCTTCATTTTTGTGACCCATCCCACCATGTGAGAAACAAAAATCAGCAAAAACCGCACATGGAGAAAAATTAAGTGTCTGATAAAACCCATGGCATTTTCATAGATTCCTGAGAAATTTCCTCTCAGCCTTGCAATGAATTACTGATGTCTATTTTAAACTCATCTATCTCGTGTTCAGTCAATTGGAAAGCAGAGCAGTCATATATTGAAAATTATTCATAACTTTGTTCGTGAGTAATGGCAACAAGCTTATTCCACTATTATTTCTGAAGTCCTTTAATGCCAGCCAGTGACCAATGATTTATTCATGAAAATATTCACACGTTTCAAAAGTTTCATGAATGTTAGCATGAATAATTAACAGAATTTGTGTTATTTGTTCCCATTGCTCATTATTTTCCCATTCAAAAAGGCATCAGTCACCCACTTAAAGAGCATTAGAACATAATGATTACAGCATTGGATCAGACAGGTGTTTTGTCTCATCCTGCAGAGTGTTTTTATCAATGTTGGTTACCCAAAGGAGTAGGGAATGCTGCCCTGGGTATCTGCACTGCCCTCAGGTAAAAGGGGTTTGTATCCATCAGCTCAGGTTGGCTCACAACCCAGAGATCTTTTCCAAATGACACAAAGATCTACTCACCTCCCTCACCAAATGGAAAGCTCTAGAGGTTTTAGACAAGCTGCAGATGAGCTCACTGGCCACTCTAACTAATCCAGTTTTGCCTCCCAGAAAGTTCAGTACCATAGCGATAGCATATAGGCGTGAATTCAGTGATTTAATTAAATATTTCCTTTGGAAAATCATATTCCAGACAACCTTTGACCATTTAAATTAGTTGTCTTTCATTGTTTTTGAGACCTCTCTCTTATATGACATGAAAAGACCAACAGGAGCAGCCAGTTCATCATTTAAGTGCCATTTATTTACTCAGCCATGAACCTCTTGTTCTTTTCTTCTCCCAGTGAAGTCCTGGTGTTCCCAGTCACTTTGTATGGCCCAAAAACATCTAAATCTTCTATCTCCTTTTTTGGTGGTGGATTGAGCAATGCAGACATTGTTTTCCAGGCAAAGACTGTTAGCTTACCCAGTAAAATAATTTCCATTTTAACACCTCTTACTCCTCCCACTCTAATCAAAGTTTTGTTTGGTCTGTTTGGTTTGGGTTTTTCTTTTCCTGACCTCTGCTGTAACAGAGCAGAATTGGATTGTTCACAGGGATGCCAAAACCCTTCCTCGAGTGGCCCAGAAAAGTAATTCTAAGTATTTCACTCCACCCGTGATTGTTCTACATCAGCCAACGTTAATTTCCATTAGGGATCCAAGTGTTAGCTTCATCCAACTTAATTAATGTGTTATGAAGTACTTCAGTCCTTATTCCCTTCTCCTAAGAGCAATAATATCAGTAAAGAAATTCTAAGTTCTTGGAAAACCCAATTGTTAATCTTTTATTGTGAAAAAGGATCATTCATGTGTAGCTTCTGTTTTCTCTTCCTTAACCAGCTTCCAGCTTGTAATAATATTCTACCTGTTCTTTCACAACTTAAATTTGTCAAAGTATTTGAGACAATATATAAGTGTTTTTATGAAGACTTGTCAGGTTGGGGTTTTTGGGTCCTCAAACTTGATGTGTAAAAAAATATAAATGAGACGGCATTTTTTAAAAAAACATTATTTTTTTCCCCTCTCCTATATGTAAATCTAGTTTTAGTTAGTTTCAATCAATTTAGGTGGAAGTGAAATGAGGCTTTTCAGCATAAAATACATAGGATTAATCCAGTGCTTGTCCTAAAGGTTGGTATTCTCCCTGCTGCCCTCCCGTTCCTCTGTGGCATATCTGACCTCAGCAACGACTTGCGTATTTTTGCTATCAGCGCAGCCACTTCAATTTCAAATGCTTTCCAAACCTTGCATATATATCCACCAGGTCCTGGTGATGTGCTGCTGTCTAGTTTATCAGTTTGTTCCGATGTTTCCCCTTCCAGTGTTTCACGTTCTGACAGCTCATGTGCTTTCTCGTCTCGGAAAAAAAAATTGTTCTAACATGGATGTTGGCAGAGCATCATTTGCAGAGAAGATTTAACCAAACAGATAATTCAGAGCTTCTGCAAACTCCTTTTCCTCATTAATTATTCCAATTAGTCTCTTGATGTGCAGCAGATCCCATTGGTTCCTTCCTCAGCTGGGTGAATTTAAGACTTTTCAGAAATGTCCCTTTGCTCACAACCCCACAAACACATCAGGTTGTTCATCCTTGGCCCTCTTCATTTACAACTGACATTTTGGTTGTGTTTTATTATAATTGCCATGGAATTCACCAGAGATGAAGTGTCATTTCCCCAAAGCTGGTTCTTGGCTCAAACCACCTTTTGGACCTTAACACTTCACAATAACTTTTTTCCTCTCTTGCCTCCCAGTTTGCTTTCCTCATGACTTCACTGAATCAGAAACTGTCTGTTGGAATACCTGTTGTTTTGAATCCATGGATTTTCACTTTCTGTCTTGCATTCATTGCTTTTTTATTTTTAATTTATTTTATTTCTGCTTTCAGTACTTTTTAAGCAGTTCTCTAATTATAATCGTTTTTAGCCTCATGCACATAATGTAGTGACAAGTTTATTACTTTTCAGTGTTTGACTGTATCATTCCTTCAGCTACTTAGTTAAGAGCCCCAACTGTTTTATTCTCCAGCTATTCTAGAAATCACTTAGGAATTGATGGTTTTTTTAATCTGTTTGTGTCAGTTGGCTCACCAATATACAGATGGGTAACCTCACTGATGGTTACCATTTTATTGGACTTGGATATCTCTCTGATCTCTCCATATAATCCCCTGAATATCCCAGATATTTCCTGGACTAAAGGTGCTAGTGTTTTCTGCAAGCATCAGAGTTTAACTGGAGAAGGATATTTTTTCACTTAGCACACTGAACTGAGACCAAGTGGATCACAGATGAGCTCCTCACCATGCCACCAACCTGCTGCCTGGTTTTTGACACATATTTTGCTCTGGAATGTTGGAAAATTGAGCCTTTAGGACATGTTTCCTGAGAAAGTTTCTGTTCAGAGAAGGAGGATAAACTGAAATGTTTGGATCCCCTCAAACAAAACAGTGCTGAAGCTGCAACTGCTGCAGATCTTGGTGGGAAATAAGAGAAATGTTTTCTCTGCTGTCGCTCTTCCATGCTTAGGCTAAGCTCAAACTGATCTCCTGATCCATTACTGGCATCTTTCACCCTCACTAATTTCACTTTTCTGGCAGTGTGTATTCAGCTGATGAAAGCTGTCAGAGCACGAGGGACATGACAGGAGAGGCCACCACCAAAGAAAGTTCTATATTTAACCTGCCAATGTCATGCCTTGTCACTGTGACCTTGAGCCCTAACAGTGAGAATTTAACAGGGAATTTTGGTTGTAAAGTTTCTTTCTTTAGTCAGACATAGAAGGCTTTTAATATGAGGAAAAGCAGGGAAGAGGGAAGGTAAAATAAGTTATCCTTCTGCTTTTGACATTTACAATAGCCAGCACACTGAACTGCCACTAGAAGGAAAGAATACATGAAGGGCTCACTGTTAAATTCTCATTAAAAATGTCTGTTTGATGTCTGCTAGTCATTTTCACGATCTGATCCACTGGGAGGAAATGTAGGGATTTTTGCTGAAAGGTTTCAACATCAGAAGTAGCTTCCTGCAAGGAATATCCTACTGTTATAATTATTTTGCTATGTGATTCAGTAAAGGGGGGAAAAAATCCCTGAAAGTATACAATTAGAATAAAAGCAAGGATTGTAAAAAGAAAGAAGATGAACAAAACCATTTGTTATGCTTTGTCTGAAAAAAAAAATGTAACTATCTCTGTCCCTTTCTTTAACCAAGAACAAGACTCTGTATCTCCTACTTGGAAGCATAGGGGAATGCAAAATAATCTGGTTTAATAAAACCCAGAGAACTCAAGCACTGCCATCCTTTCCTAATGAAAAATTTGACAATTAATATCCCACATTATTGCCCTTGATGCGTCTTAAAAATCAAAGTGGGGTGTGGAAATGACACACAGCTGAAAAGATGAGGAGTAACTTTCTCATTACTGCTTTCAGAAAGTAGTGACAAGGGCTGAATTCTTGGTTTGACCACTGATTGCTGACATGGCCTTGGACAAACTCAGTAACCTCCTGCTTCTAACATGGAAAGAGCATAAAATAACCTTTTCATTCTTACAAGCTTTGTCTGCTCTTCCTGTTTAGATTTTAAAGTGTTTGGCAGCATTTCTGGAGCAGACAGCACTAAACTTACCCTTCACCTTAAAACTGGGCATCCAAAGAAAGAAATTAATGATACATTATCTTTCAAACATTTGGTTGCCTTTTATTCCATGTGAAAATTACCTAATAACATGGAATTTTGGAGAGTTTGGCACTCAGAGCCTCACTCAGAGTCACCAGAGCCGTCTTTGGACAGTGCTCATCCTGCTTTACTTCTTCTGCTCACCAGAAATTGTTAGTCTTTCTTGACTAGGTTCTTAACAAAACTACCAAAAGACACTTTGGAAAGTTTTTTTTAATTAGCCCATAATCCCAGCAGAAGATCTCCTGCAACTAAATTCATAGATTCATTGTTTTATTTGTTCATTGTAGCAGTTGGAGAATTTTAATACACACCTTGTTTCCAGGCTGAGATCGATGCCAACCACAGTCTGTAAATCTAATATAAAATCCCAACTTTGCAAACGCACTTCTCTTTCAGTTTAAGGCCTTTTTTGGTGCCCATTATAGGTGTTCTCTTTAGAGAGGAGTAGTGAAGTGAGAAAGGTGAAATGTGGTCACAGCTCTGGCACCTCATTCTTCTACTTCCAGCAACAAACATTGTCTCTAACTGTGAAAAATTTGGAAAAACATAAAAAAAGAGGAGAGACGGAAGAGAAAGGGGAAGTTCTCCTTGTGCCATTCAGCTGGGAAGAGAAACGACCACTGTTTTTAGCCCTCTTTCTGGGATCTTGGATCTTCTGGTGATCAGCATATTCTGTGATTCTATAACTTGAGTGAGAATTAATCCCCTGCCCTCCCCACACCTTCCTTTTCTCCACCATTTAAGAGCTGAAACACCAAGTTTCCCCAGTGCAGGGCAGCAGGCAAGACCAGCTGAGGATGCCTGGATTTTGTGCTAAGGGTGACAGCATGACGAATGCCTACAGCACAGCAGCAAGGGGGAAATGCAACCTCTGCATTTCCTGGGATGCTTTGGATGCTGTGTTCAGGGTGAGTCAGCTGGGAGGCTCAGAGACTCAACTTTTATTCCTGTTTGAGCAGATAGACCAAATGAAAAGGTCTTCAGCCCTTCAAGGCATTAAGAGGCTGTTGAGCCAATTCCCTAACCCTCTCTCTATTGTATTAATGCAATACAATATTAAAAACAAGGAGAAAAGCCCAGGAGAGCTCTCACTTTCTTTTTTCTTTAATAATTTATTTCGCGAGAATAGCTCCAGATCAAGATTTTATTTGTTGCACGTTATTGCTTCTTAAACAAAGGCACGAAATTAAAAGCACAACAACCAGGGAAGAATTTTCCTGCAGCTGAACACATAGAGATAATAACTAAATAAAGAGGAATCTTTTGTTTATTTTGAAGGTCCACTGTGACCTCTTTGCTAGGGATCACGCCAAATTATTTTTGTTGCACTGACAAACACCCTCATCCCTTCAACCTGCTGTTCTCTGCCATAAGTTCCTGCAGTGCAGCATTAAGGAGTAATTATTACCTTTTCCTGTATAATGATTAGTTATTGTCCAGGCCACCTAGAAGACCTCTGTGCTCATCATGCCAACTGTGTCCCCCGCTCTGTTTCAACCTGCTTTGCTCAGCCACAGGTGGGTTTGGAGGATGTCCAGGCTGTGTTCAGCCCACCCTGATGTTATTTCCTGATCAAAAGGCGCAGTGGCTCACTGGGTTTGCACAGACACAGGGATTTTAAAGCCTGCTGTCTGCATTTCCCTGCCAGGATGTGAGAGGATGAGGATACATTCCAAGTGCCAGACCTCTTGCTGCTGTGCACTGAGCCACTCTGGGTGCTCGGAGTGCAGCTCAGAAGGAGCCTAGTGCAGTCCCTGTCAGCTAGCAGGGTTTGCTCTGAACCCAGGGCTTGTCAAGCTGGGTGTTCAGGAGGCAGGAGGGAAAGAAAGCAGGAGGAGAGGAGCTAAAACAAGGCAGCACCTCGCAGAGAGCTCAGCCGCTCTGCTGTGCTCTGCAAAGAGCCAAGGTGTGTTTCTGATTCCCCCTCAGTTCTGCTGCTCTGTCAGTCCTTTCTAGTGGGGGAATGGATCAGCTACAAAGTGAGAACATCACTGTCTGTGCTCTAAAGCTGGGAATGTCCTGCTGGGGATGAGGGACAAGGGCTGTGCTGTCTGATCTCCCACTCTGCCCTGAGCTCCCAGTGGAATTGCACAGGGAGGAGAGTGAGAGCTGATCTTTGCTTAGATAAGCATTCTGGAGCAAATTAGCAAAACAATGACATAGCTGTTTGTGTTCCTGTAGGAAATCGTGTATCTGTCATCCCACACTGAATGGTGCAGGAGCAGAACCAGCTCCCTCAGCTCATGAATACCTGGGATTTGCTACAATACCTATATTTTTTTTTCCTCTTGCTGCTTGCTGAAATTACTACAGTAACTTCTGAAATTACTACAGTCCCTCAAGGGCAAAAGAAAAAAAATTCTGAAAAAAACCCCTCCACATTCTCCACAACAGAGTATGTGCAGTTGCTCTTATCACTATTTATACATAGATGATTGTGTTATCTTCCACATGGTGAGGAGTGAAAGGATTAATTGGGGAAATAATCTGAACATCAAATACTTCTTTCCTTGATGTTTTTAAAAAGGATAGATTTTGCCACCGCTGTCCAATGTTTATTTACTTTTTTAAAATAATCTCTCATTACTCTAATTAAACATCTAACTGAAGAGAGCAACATTTTTATAAAAACCAGTTAAAGATTTGTTATGATATGGAAAGCAGTGGATTGGGAGAAGAGAGAGGAAACTTTCTCTCTTTGGTCTACATCCGATAGGTTGAAAACAGAGAACTCTTCTTTTTACTTCTAGTAAAAACATTTTAGCTTCCTTTTTACTCCTCTATACTCCTCTTCCTTCCAGCACGCATTTCTCATCACTCTTTTCAAAGACACAGCCTAGTCAGTCTCCAAATTAATTCGTCTGCTGTTTGAGGCTTTGAGTCAATGAGTTCTGATCACTCTCCAGCCCCACTCACACGCAGAGCTACTGAATTTCTTGATTTAGCACACTCACTGCAGGAGCACGTCGCTGGGTTTTGAGCAGTTTGCAGTCTGACACTTCTGTGGGGTTGTCTGGCTGTTTTCTCTGCTGATGCCTTAGGGTTTTTAGCTTCTATATTTTCGTGTATCTGTAGTTTTGGTGTGTGACTCTGGACTCCATACAGGGTGCTAAAGCTGCTCTTACCAGCATCTTAGACAAAACAATTCCTTTGAGTTGGAAATCCAAGGACACTTTGCTGCCTCAGAGCCCCAAAATATGGAAACAACAGTGAATTGGGGGAGCAAACTTGGGGTGATTGACATCATCAGCTGAAGGGGTAATTGGAGGATTACAACTGATAGGTTAATTACAGAATTTACAAAATGTGAAGAACTTGTGATCTGCTGTCCATTTTGGGTGCAGCCTCTCGAGTTGGCTCTGTCTGCCCCGAATGTACCTGAAACCCTTCAATAAATCTAACTCCTTTTTATTCTCCTAAATTTATCTAACCTCTGTTTTAGGTAAGCTTGTTCAGGCATCTCTGCCCTCTCAGCCTGAGGAGCAGAGGGCAGGACAAAATCTTGTCAGGCTGTGGGTGATGAATAGATGTGGCACAAAACCACACAAAACCACATTTCCCATCCATCCCTGCCTGCCACCCTCCCCACCAGCTTTGCTTTGTGGTCATTATCAGCTTCCTGCGGGGTGATGGGGATGGAATTTGTTTGCAAGCAAAGCCTGATCAGGCTGCTGTGCTGGAGTGTAACACCAACCCAAAGGGTTATTATGGGGACGTAATTAGCACTGAGAGCCATCAACCTGAAAGATGTGAGGAAAATTTTGTCTTCCCAATAGGCTCAAAGAGGGTTGTGTGAAGAAGGGCTTTTCTGAGAACAGACATTCCCTCAGCCCTGGGTCTCACCAGTCACTGGTCTCATCAGACAGCTGACGCTTTCTTTTGCTTTCAGACCACTGAAAATAAAATGACCTTTGCTGAACAATCCGTTAATTGTCATTAATTTGCCCACTGGATATTTCCCCCCTATATTTTAAATTGTACATCTGCAAGTGTGCTGGCTAAGCTTCACAGTCTGATTAATAGTTTCAATTATTATGTCAAGGCCAAGAGATCCTTTTAAGCTTTTCACATTCAGTATTGAGAACTTGGTACTTTTGGTGTATGACTGTTCAATTAAAACATATGAACAAGCTTCCCACCTCTAATTTAACAACCTGATTGGCTGCCCCATCATCCCCTTCCTTAAAAACTTTGTAAAAACTTGCAAAGCAGGCAAAGGGATTCCTGTCTTATGAAATTTCTGCTGCTTTTTTTTCTTTTTTCCTGCTTCTTAGCACTGCCTTTTTTTATACTACCTGCTGTATCTTCAATTCATTTTTGGGACTGAGGCAACTGCTCTTTTATTCACTTTGAGTAGTGGTTCACCACTGAACAAACACCCCAGAAATGTTTGTCACATCAACTGCTACATCCTGTGAGTGATGGTCCCTGGATCTGGCACAAAAAAAAAAACTACTAAAGGAATGGAATTTTATCCAGTCTGAGCAAAGACTGCAAAATCTTTCATGATCTCTTTACCCACATTTGTTAGCATCTCTGCTTTTGCACGTCAAACCTGTTCACACATGCTGAAAATACAGGGCAGCACATTTGAAAATGTTTGCAAGGTGTATTTTTCTCGGTGGCTTTCTCACTGTTAGGCAGCAGAGTATAGACAGTTACTGAACTAAGAAATGTAATGCATTTTTAAGAAGCATTGCTCAATCACGTGGAAATAGACATCATCCTCAAGTATGAGTAAAATTGCTGGTGGTATCAGACCTTGTGTGGCTGGTTTTACTTTGATTACTAGTTCAAAGAGGTATCCTCCCACTTGATAAAAAGCTTCTGATTATTGAGAAAAGTGTGTGATTTTCAAAGCATGAAATATAAATAATTACTTTATTATTTTATTATAGTATTATTTATTTACTATATAATTTATTATGATTACTATATTCTCAGATATGTATATATATATAATTATTATATGTCAACTTGTCATTGCTGTACTCTTGGATAGGGATAGTGATCTCTGCCTAATTGGAGATTCTTATGTTTCAAAAATGTCTCAGAGCCATAAAACAATGACCAAAAAGAGCTTGGGACACTCACAGGGCCCCAGGGACCTGCAAATAGCCAGACAAGTGTCATAACTGGCAGGCTTAGATAAATCCTATTTGAGATGTCACTTCTAGAGGGTCTGTTCTTCATTTGTTGCACTTTGTTAGCCAAGCAGAGCTTCTAGAAATCCATTTCAGTGCATCAGAGTAAACAAAGGCAGCAGGAGGAATAAACGGGTTCTGTCTAGCCTCATGCTGATGCCAAGGGGCCAAACCCCAGCTGTCCTGACTCTGAGTTCAGCACCACGCTCTCATTGTTGGGCTATAATTTTACTCCGAGCTTGCTTTCTTTTCCTTTTATTTTTTATTCCCCGGGGGGCTGGGAGGTGGTGGCACTGATATTCGTTCCCATCAGCCAAGACTGAGGACAAAAATATTGTGCATAATTACAGAGCGAGGCAGGCTTGCACGTCACCCACCAGCACTGTCTAATCGCTGCTATTATTCTCTGTCCTTCCTCACCCTCCTGTCCCTGCTGCCTCTCTCCACCTCGAGCTCCGAGCTCCTCCTTCCCCTGACAGGATGTACAATAGCCAGAGCAGGGTAAATCAAAGCCCAGCGCCAGGAGAATTGGAGCAGATTGGAAGTGCCAGTTCCTCAAGGAGGGAAAGAACGAAACAAGGCGGCAGGAGATCAGAAGAGAGATTGCAGCTTCATTACCAGGGCTGCTGTTCCATCACAACAGGTTATTGCCTGTCACAAACTGCTTTTATTCGCCAGCTCCTGACTGGTGCAGGTCTTGATCTGAAATAAATGCCAGCTATCCACTAACTTTATAAACCTCCTTGCCGTGCTCGCATTTAGTATTTATTTGCCTTCACATTTTTCAAGTAAAATATCATTTTATACTTTTGGTGTCCTTATTGTGGAGCTGCAGCAGAGAGGTTGAGAGAGACAGAGGAGCTCTTACAGGTCTCTGCTGCAGTGGGACTGAGAGGGAATGAGTTCAGGCAGATCAAAAAGCAGGATAAACTGTGATGGTTTTATCCTCTCAATGTAAACTACTCCCTCAGTCAGGTCTGGACATTAATCATAGAAGTGGTCAAAATACTGCAGTGCTGAATTTTTTAAGCTTTCTTTCGTTAATTTACTTAACAGTTAAAAAAAAACAACCAACAAACCATCCAGAAAAACCCCAAACAACTTATTCCCAGCAATTCTATAATACCAAGTGGAAACCTAAGGGTTTCAACAGCATGTCATTGGGAGTTTCAGATTTTCAGAGAGCAGTAAAAAAAATGCCTGGGGCAGAAAGAGGTGAAGATGGTTTCTGTCTGCTGGATCTTTCTCTGCTAAGAATTTTTGTTGAGAACAGCTCTCCATACTGACTTTTCCGTGGTGGGGGGGAGGATATTTTATATAAACATATAAATTCTTTTAAGATTTTTTTTTTTAATGTTCAAGATTGATATGTAAAAACAATAACTCATCTTTATGTGAGCAGCATCTCTAATTGTAAGACCTCCTGTTTACACAGCCAGCCCAGCATGCCCAGGTTTGTTCTCTAGAAGTTGAGTTTGGAGGTGACTCAAGCATCCTTTGCAGAATTGCTCACAAACTCCTGTTCTGCCTCATCCTCCCCGAGCTCTGCCAACAGCAAACTGCTTGGGGTTATATTTTTGAGTTTCTGCCACCTCCAAAGCAGCTCTGTGTCCTTAGCCTGAGGCAGGGTGGGTGTTCTCCTCCTGCTGGCAGTTTGAGGCTGTCACTCTCACAAGTGGTCCCTCGGATGAGATTTGGGTGAATAACAGGAATTTGTCAGAGGCAAGAGAGCAGGATTTGAGTTCATTCCCTGCGCTGGGGACCAGGAGCTCTCATTGACTGTCTCCAAACAGGGAGGGAGTGATCAGTTCTGATTTCCCTCCTGGGCGCTGTAAATCTGCAGACAAAGGCTGTCACTGACACGGCTCAGGAGTTGTTATTTTTGAGGCATGCAGGATGTCAGTGTGCCTGCACAAGAACGAGAAAATCTGCAGTTATTCAGGAGTGACTCACTGCAAAAGCTGGCAGTGACTCTGGCTGGGTTCATGGGTATTCAGTGCCACTTTGCACTTTACTGCTGGAGTTTTGCACCCCAATCCCATAAGTCATGTTTTTAACACACAGCCAGACCTGGGAGACAAAACGTTCCCTCTGTGTTTTACAAGAAGTTTTTTGAGACCCAAATGATCTGATTTCGGTGCTTTAATGAATTTCCCCAGTGCTGCTTTGGGTTAACATGTCATTGCCTGGATAATTGTCCTCAATAGACCAGGCTAAGCTGAAGTTTTATGGCAATAATGTGAAAAAAAAAATTTAAAAAATCAACTTTCTTCATGAACCTATTTCTCATCTGAGATGTATTTCCACTCTCTACATGGATTTGAAGGGCAAGATTTCATCTATGCTTATCTCTATTGAATGTCCGGATTTAGGATGAAGTATTACCATTTCAGTGAGTTTTTCACCCTTTTTCTTTACATTCCTTAATTAATTTTTAAGACTCTGAGCTGACACCATAGCTGCAAGGAGCTTTCCATTTCAGACTGAGTCTACCTTTTTAAACCGTCTCACTCTTTAATTTTCAGTCATTAGAGTATTTCTTAATGTATTAAACTTCCTCATTAGTATATATATTATATAATTACTGCTGTCTCTAATGAAAGAAAGAATTTTAGAGCAGAGAGGGTTTATTTCATTTCAGATTCAGTAATATCCCATGGTTAAGAACAAGAAGAGACCTAATAGGAGAGGGAGATAAAAAAAGAGAACAGCTCCAATTCTCCGAAACTGCTTTATTTGTATTAAAAAGCAACGACTGCCAAAAACTACAGAAGCTCGAGAAAGTTGTTGCTTTAATATATTTATTAAAGACGTTTCCTCAGTAAAATATTTGATTTTCTATTAGCTAAAAATTCTAGGGGAAAACATCTGCCTAGATTACAAAGAACCAAAACAACAAAAACTACTAACTGCTTCATTAGAAGGAGATGAATTTAGCACTTTATATGAAGCCTAGAACTTCACACCTGAGCTAGAGAAACACGACAAATAGAAGCTAAAAATCCTTCAGGCATCAACACAGGGTGATGGAAGGAGACCTATCCTGGGATAATTTATCATTTTTTGTCAGCAAAGCTGCACCAGCTTGGCGCATATTCTGTGGGCTTCCATCATATACACAGATGCTGGCAAAGGGAGTCCAACCCCAAACCCAGGGATATTTCTCATATCCACAGATGTTGGTAAAGAGAATCCAACCCCAAATCCAGGGATATTTCTCATATCCACAAGTAGATGTTGGCAAAGAGAATCCAACCCCAAACCCACTGATATTTCTCACATCCACAGATGTTGGCAAAGAGAATCCAACCCCAAACCCAGGGATATTTCTCACCTCCCCAGTGCTTGGAGCAAGCTCACCCCATTCATGCTGCTGTCAAAGCCCTGGCATTTGTCTTACTTTTCAAAAGATCTGGATAAGAGCAGAGGGTGAAAGCAGTGTCTCCTTCACGCTGTCAGCTGCCAGGGACAGCAATTATTTCAGATCAGCAGCAGAGGAGCAGCCTTTGTCTGCTCCCAGCACATCACACCTGCACAGCTCCCCACCAGCAGTGCCCAAGTGCAATCATATAGGGAACTCTAAATTAAGAGAGACTGGAATTGCAGGCCAGAGAGACTTCAAAAGCCTCCCACATTAAGTACTTAATAATGAGCCCTGAAGGGCAGCCTGGGATAGCAAAAAGCCCCACGAAAGCAAAAGGATAACTGAAATACCTTGAAAGAGGCTCTCGTCCCAGGGTGTTACCATGAGGATGCTCACTGTCCATTATCATCTGTATCAGTAATACCAAAAAGTATTTTGTGGAATTACTTCACTAATTCTGTGCAGTGCGGTTTTCCGAAGAATTAACATGAAAGGAGCAGAAACAAGTGGTATCTGCTCTGGTCTTTATGTTGGTGCACACTGAGCTGAGTTGCATTCAAAATTTCTCCCTAATTTTCTGAATTGTTCTACCCAGTTACCTCCGATGTGCACTGCAGCTTGTTCCAAAAACACCATATTTCTTGGGAGTTTCAGTAGTAAGACAGGAAATCAGATTTCGTTCCATTTACCTGGGAAAAATCAGTTCTTCTGAAACAATGTTTCAACTGGTCAGAAGAGCAATCATCTTTTTCTGAAAGCAAAAAGTAATAAACCTCTCATCTTCCAGGGTTTTGTTCTGTTGGTGGTGGCTTTTTTTCCTTTTGTCCTGCAACACATCACAGCCCTTTAATGTAATTCTGCTTTCTTCATTTTAATCAGTTTATCCTTTAACTACAAGATTTCTCTGCCTGCCTGTCTTTTCCCTTTAGCTTTTAGACAAAATTATTACAAAGTAGGAAAAAAAAATCAAAAGAAAAACAGATCAAACCAAAGCTGGATTTCCAGTTAAGTCTCCAAACAAGAGCATCTCTAAATGAGATCATCCTGCTGGAGAGATTTCTGTTTTGAAAGAGAAACTTTCTTTTAAGACAAATCTCTAGATTTTGTGTAATTTGGTCAGTGTCATTGACAAGAAAAGAGATTATATATCCATTTCTCATTTAATGAGTTGTGTAGTAAGCAGAGTTTGAGTTTTTCTGGGTGGCACTGCTGCCCCTTGGATTGTTCTTTCTGCTTTTGTCTTTTCTTTTCTTTCTCTTTCTGACCTGTCATGAATGATGTGGAGCAGACTCACAGAATTTAGGAGCTTTCAGACACTGGCAAAGCAGTTTGTCTCGCTTAAAATTAACCTAATTTCCTGAGCTTGGCATTACAGCAAAAAACACAAGAGGGAGATTTGCTCTCTTACCTTTCTCTCTCATCAGTTTCTTTCTGGCATCTTGAGTTTTTCCCAGTTAAAAAAAGCAAAGAAACTACCAAAAGTA
This sequence comes from Grantiella picta, assembly GCA_013397955.1. Lineage (NCBI taxonomy): Eukaryota > Metazoa > Chordata > Aves > Passeriformes > Meliphagidae > Grantiella > Grantiella picta. Next base: position 314,694 of record VZRM01003821.1, on the reverse strand, counting down.
GCACTAGGGAAAAAATTTCAAAGCCTTTTTAAAGCCACTTACTCTTCTGGCAAGATGTATCTTTCTAGAAAAGGTTGTGTATAAATCAGAATCCTTGTGAAAATACTTGGTTTTCTGGCAGCAGAGTTACACTCCTGTGAAAAATTCTCCTCTCCTTGTGAGGATTGATGCCTTACCCAAAGCACAGTTACAAAACAGCACAACGAAAAAGGACTGCTTTTGCCAGGCTAAAATTTTAAATAGTGTAATAGAGTGAAAATTGTTAAAATACCACGTGACTATCTTGAATTGAAGTTTAGATTTTAGGGCAAGAAAAGGCTTATGATGTGCTTGAACTTTTTCCATGCTTAGCTGGCTCATTCTTAGGCATTAAGCAAATGACTAACACACTGAGGAGTGAGCTGGCAAGGAGTTAAAAATCTGAATATGAAAGATAATCTCTTTTGAAAATGCCAGGGACATCAAGGTGTTCCTTGTCCCGTTTGATCAAGATTAAACATCCCCTGTTTCTCGCAGCAGAAGCTAAACTCATCAAAGAGGGAAGGTTTTGTAGGCAACGCTCAGCAGGCTATTTGTTTTCTGTCTATAATGGTACAGCTAGTAGGAGTCTTTTTCAAAGATTTGTCTGATTTAAATCCCTGATGGGAATGGCCACCCTTGGACTGGGGTAAGGTTGTGTTTTAGGTGAAAAAAACTGTGGTCTCTTAGTTTTCAAGCCAATTTCTCTAACAGCTGAAGCCTCTGATAGATAACTGGGGTAATAATTTAAAATACTGGCCTGTGCAACACTCTTCAGGACTCAAATTCTCTCTTTTTATGGATACAACTCACAAGAATTGTTTCACAATGATGCTTGGAGTCAAGCAGGACAATCACTTCCTATATGTCTCAGAGATTTGTTTGGTTTTATAAGACAATTAAAGCAATTTTAGTAAACCATTCATCATCTCAATATTGGTTACAACCCTGGGATGGAAGAGAGCACATGGCAGTATTTGGGGACAGGCAGTTTGCATGGTCAGTCGCTAAGATATTGGATAATGTCAAAATCTTGGCTGGAATGATGGATTGTGCTGTCCCTTCAAAAGATTTTAGCTGCATGTTGATCTTTATTTGTCTTCAGAAAAACGCTGGCCCTTAGAAGAATCATTTCATTTTTGACATCCTGCAAAAGCTACGTGACTCAGCAGAGTGAGATGCCCTCCAGACACAATATCCATTTATTAGCTCGACAGTACACAACACACAGTTCACATCCTATTAATTCTGCCCATTAGGTAGAAATCTAGAAATCTCAGCTCACAAACAGCTGGAATTGGAGAAATCTGGTTTCCACAGGGGTCAAAGCAGATCTTCTTTCTCTTTTGGTTGTCACAAAACTTCATCTTATACTGGTAGGAATAAACAACTTACTCTAAATCAAAATGGAGCAACACAGACACACTTTCCCCCAGAGATCCTAAGAGAAATGAAAATTTTTTAATCTCGTGAGAAGGCTGCAGCTTTATATAACAGGAATTTGCCTTGATCAAGTCCTCTGCAGAAATTAGTGCAAATTTTTGACTCAAATTCACTTCGAAAGCATTCTACACTAATATGAATTTTATACAAATGATAATCAATTTCTCTGACATTTCCCTTGCACTGGTAATTTTACATAGGCAGGAAAAGCCTTGACCTGGCAAGAATTTCACCTTATATGCATAACTTACCCAGAAACTTTCACTTTTATGATGATTATAAAAATTTCTATCCAGAACTTTCTGTTTCTCTGTTGCATTCCCTCTGTTCCTAGCAATAATTACAGGAAAATCTTCTGTAGCATTTTAGGGAAGCCCATGAGGCTGATTTACTGAGATTTTGGGAATCTCTTTGCTCTCCTAGCCTTCAGCTGGGCCTGTTAGAGCTCAACACTTCCAAAAAATCCTACTAGATTCTCCATAATCAAATACTGCTGGAAATGGTTTGCATTTTCATGTAATCTGTCACCTTAAGGGAGTAATAAACTATATTACCAACTGATTCAGCTTCAGTACACTAAAAACTCTCCACTGCATAATATTCAGCACAATTCTGGGCTGAAACATTCCAGCTGCTTCAGAGTATTTAGCAGAATTACATCTTATCAGAGGGTGGGAAATAAAGTATGGTATCCCATTGCAATGCCAGATAGAATTTTTGATCTTGGAATTTAATTACCCAAGTTGTGTTGGGGTAGCAGCTTTCTATCTGCTTTAATCCAGCTCATTATCAAGTGGGAGAAAAGCACAATTGCTGGTAATTTACTGCTGGTGATACCAATAGTCTCTAGGGGTAGTTTTATCCAGCCTTTGCAATGTTAAAAGAGAAAGGCCCAAAATCAGAACTGTTGAAAGGAAAAAGTGAGGAATAAAAAAAAAAAAAATCTGCTTTGAGGAATGCTTTTCACATGCCTTTAAATCAGTCTCTGAAAGACTTTGCAATAACATACACCTGAGATCTAATATTTTGCAAATGATAATATTTTGTAGTGTTATAATGATAAATCTGCACTCTCTACACCAAACCAAAAACCTCTATCAGAACTCATGGCTTTTGGAAGGAACTGACTGTTGTAAAACTCTCTTTGCCTTCTGAGGACAGGAAATCACAGAGATGAGGTTATCTTTTGAGACCTGCAGAAATGCTTTGTCCCCTTCTCCATTGCATCAAATTCTGCTTGATGTTGGATCTGGACAGTAAAGCAACCTTGGAGCAAATCTCCAGCCAGGAACTCTCACTCAAGTGCAAACAAAATCTAAATATTTCCTGTGCCAAGAAAGAACATTTCAAACTTTTTTTTTTTTT
>VZRM01003821.1:283589-309907 GCA_013397955.1 Grantiella picta | reverse complement strand
AACCAAAAAAAAAACCACAAAAACCAAAAAAAAGCATAGCTTAAACAGATTGCCTTTGCACAGGCACTGAAGAATTAAGCAAGCTAGGTTACAAATCAGTAGGGGAGGTGAGTTTCAAAATAAGTGCTTATTTGTTCAAAATGTCCTGCTATCACTCCCCAGTCAAGCAAGCTAAAAACTCTTGTCAAGAATCTATCACCACACAATTTAATCACCACACTGGTCAGCTGTTTGCATAAAATAATAATGTGGCATTTAGTCTTCCTGTGAAGCTCAGCATACCTATCTGAAAAAAAGCCTAGCATGCTGTAAAATTCACACAATACCTTGGAGGAGTTTTGTAAGGCTGGGCTAATTAATGTCAGGCAGTCAGCTGAAATTTGCTCTTTAAGCAAAATTAATTTATCCAAACCTTCACAAAAAGAAGGTTTCTTAATACCTTTCCCTAAAGGTCCCATAGCCATCATGCTGACCATTTATTATTTATACATCAAACCCAAAGTGCAGGAGAATAATGGGCAGGGCAGAAAGCTTGAAAATAATAGGCTGCAAGTGAGGTCTTATTAGGGACACAAAAGTGAAGTGCAGAGTCAGTGGAACTAAAGAACATCTTGTGACACTCTGCTTGCAGATCTGCACTGGGCTTGGAAATGGTAGAAAAATTTCTAAGATCACCATGAAAATCACCATGATCACCACAGAATATACTCTTCCTTGGGTGTAAGCATACAATTTGAGGCTGGAAAGACAATCCAGATTCTGCTTATCTTTGGGAAATACTGAGGAATCTCCTTTTATAAATCTTCCTTGGCCAACCAGAGTACGTTTCTCACATTATTACTCACTTTTTTAATCATCACTGCAAAACAAAGCAGCGACCCAAAAAAAATAATCCAGGGCATGACAGGAATCTCTAGGTTTTGTGATTCCTGATGGAGATCTCCCCCTTGATACACTAATTGCTGCAGGAGGTACTGAGTATCGATGGTGTAGAGTGGCTGCCATTTACCAAATGCTGAAAGGAAAGCTGGGTGTGACCTCTTATCCATGCGTACTAAACTGTAAAGTGGTGGAAAAGGGGCAGGAAAAGGGAAAAAAAAGGAATTTCCCTGTCACAGAAGAAATGATAAAGGACTCAGCAATTCCCTGCTGGACGCAGTGAGGATGAAGAGGAACCTGGAAGCAGCGCTGTCTTCACGAGTTCATGGTTCGACACCATGGATCTCCAGGTGGGTCAAGACTATAGAGATACACCAACCTGGAGGACTCCATGCTGTTGAGCTGTTCATAAGCAGCGGAAGCCAATAAACTCCTCTCAGCTCCCAGGTTGTTTCCCCTGCCTGCCTCTGGAGCTCTTCTGACTCACTTTGGAGGAAATCACCCGTGGAGAAAAACCAAAACCTTCCCCAGCTGACAAGACAGAGCAAAGCATCTCTCTGCTTGGGACTGAAGCACAGTCAATACAGAGCTGAGGAGACTTCCAGGTTGTTACCCATCGAGTGCACAAGTCTGCAGTGGATTTTCTTCCATCTCGCTGTGAATGCTGCGAATTTTTCTTTGTCAAAGGGAGAGGTGAACGGGCAGGTGATGATCTCTCTGAAAGCATTAAAGTGGCAGGTGGATAACTACCTAAAGCAGAGAAATCAGGCATGTTCTGAAAGGGTATGCCTACACTGTTAAAAATTGATGGGTTTGAGGCCATTCTCCAACAAATGGATGGATGCCTTCCACCCTCAGTGAATACCTACAGCAGTTCTGAGTTCAGGTTATTTATGATTTTTCAGAGAGAGGAGAACCTGAGCCCATTCCCAGTCTCTGCATGAACCCAAACTCTTGTTGAAGTGTTCCAGGCAGAGCAAGCTGTGGCCAGGCAGAGCATTTCACTCTGCCACTGCATCACCACCTATGTGAGGGACAGCTTTTTCCTTTTCCCTGGAAATTTGGCCCAGAAATACCAGTGTGGATGGAAAGCTTTGAGGTCACGGGGAATGGCAGCCTTACATCCACTTTGGAGCTCTCTTTACCCCTGGAAGTGTAGACATACCTCTAGAGGATCATGTCTCCTGCATGACTGCAGGTATTGATGTGCATTGCTGTAATTCAATATCATTCCTCTGTTGTTCACTTGGGTGAAGTGGAAAATTCACTTTTCCATTCTGGAAAAGGGGAATTACCTTGGAGCAGAAGACCCTGCTCAGGTTGAAGCCCTCGTGGCTGTTGGCTCACTCACTTTTTGCACCTGAGAGCACCAAGGATATTGACAATGCATTGTTGCAAACCAGGGATTTTTGCTCTCAGGAATTGTCAGTGGTGAAGCTTAGCCCATTGCTTACTGGACTTATTTACATTTTCTGTTTACAGGATTTCTGTTGGAGGGTGGGAGAGAATAGAGACGAGCAAGAACTCTGTAATGCAGGATGCATCCTTATGCATGCTTCACTGAACTGTGATTTAAATAGATCTGCTCTGCCACTGATGAGCAATCTAAAAGTGATGAGATTTTTCAGAGAGCTCTTCTGCTTTCCATAAGGCATTTCTCTTTTCCCTGGGAAAAAAAATAAAAGAGATTAAGAGAGTGAAAGAGCTCTTTGGGGGATAAAATGCCTTTTGGAGACAAACAGTGCACCTGTATTATACAGTATTGATTGTGACGTGGAGTTACATGGAATTATGAGCTCCCTTGCTCTCTGTTTCACCAGGGCTGTTTCATGTGGGTTTTTTTTTTATTTTGATACCATTTTTGATACAGGATTTTGATTCGATTCTTTGATTTTGGTGCAGGATTTTGATTTTGATACGGGACCCACAGCTGAGGGGGCTGTTTGTTCCATCCTTTTACCTGAGTCATTGAAGCAATGACTGGGGAAAGGGGGGAACTGAGGAGGTGTATTTCTCTCTTTTTCACGTATTCATTATTTTCCCACTGCTGAGCTGGCTGGGGTTTGGATTGCCTCTCCAAAGCAATCTGCAGCAGTGCCATTTGCCACCAGCAGACAGAGAGCAAGAAAGCACACAGGGTGTCATTTTTGTGCTGCTTATCTGATGTCACAAAAGAAACTTTCTGGACTCCAAAGTGGCTGGTAGTGACCAGGTATTGTTACTAAGCAAAAACAGTTTTAAACAGGAGGAAATTAATGCTCACGCTTATTCAAAATGGCTATGTGGTGTAGTGTGTTAAATTTTGACTATGTGAAGGGATTGTACTTGAGCAGATCCCTGATCTTTTTGAGAGCAATATCTGCCCAGAAATGTATATTTTGTTGTCTTCAAACTCCTAGAGCAGAATGGGAGATTTCTGAGGCCAAGAGGCTGCAAACTGCCTACACCCATCTGTCTGGACAGATTACAGGGTGTAATCATTGTCCCTGTTTTTCCCTTGTCTTCCGAAAAAGAAAATATGTTCCTATTCCCTCAGGTTCCTTTGAGAAACTCTGCACCAACTTTTATGGGTTTAGGGCTTTTAGCCCTGTGTTTATGGCTCTTATTTTTAGACTGTGATTGGTGCTGAATTACAATACACCCTGACAGCTGCTTATTCACATTTTGTATCTGTAGCTTTGACTTCGGTTGCTCTCTGCCTCATTGCAACATCTCTGAGAAATGCAAACACGCTCAAAAAGTAGATTTTGAACCAAAGCAACAAAATAAACATGACCAATTTTCTTTGTTGATGAAATTTCTCGGCATATGGATATTTGCTAGCAGGGTAACCAGCCCCCAGCTGGTGTGTTTTGTTTGCAAAGTGTAAAGCACACTGCAAACTGGCTAATCAACTTGTCCTTTTCAACCTGCTGATTCCCTAAGAGTTGTAAATCTATCCTTTCTGTTCTGCTCCGGCTGGATAAATAATGTTCAAATAGCAACAGTTTGAACCTGGGGACCACAAGGTGCAAAACTGATCCATCAGACTAATCCAGTTTAATATGGCACAGGATGGGGTTTCTAAATTATTCAGTATAGTGCACCTCAATATGAGTTGGAATTTGCTTTTTCCTTTTCCTTCTTTCATTATTCACGTATGGAAAGAGAAAGGAGTAAAGGCAAGTGAAGCAATTCTCATCTTGTGGCATGTAAATTAGAGAGTGTAGGTTTCAGGTTGTGTTTTTAGTGAGGATTGCTGTATTCCCTCACCGGCAGCACAAACCTCTTCACCTACAGGACACTAAACAGCAACAGCTTTTCACAGTGTAAAATCACTGGATTCCTTTGGGATTCCTTCCTGCAGACAACAGATCTGGGATCATCTTCACCCCAGCCCTGTAAATCTCCCCAGATCAGTCTCACAGAAGATCATTCCTCAACAAGCATCTTTTAAAACCAAACATTTGGGTTGTTCTCAGCTCCTTCCGGATGTTGGAATGTTTTGAGGACGGGAAAGTTACTTGCCTTCAAAATATTAGATGCCATCAGAACCTGATTCACAGAATTGGGATTTTAGGGGAAAAAACAAACAAAAAAAAAAACCAAAAAAACCCAAACACATGACATATTAAAATTACAGGATCTGGCAATACTAGATTTTGCCCTGCCCCTGATTTATAGAGGCCTTTAGGTTTGTTTGGCTGGTGTTTTTTGGAGGAGAGGGTGTTTTTCCTAGTACGTTATTATTGTCATTTTTAGAAGAACAAAACAAAAATCACAACAAAATCAGCTAGGAAAAAAAAAGAAAATAACCAAAAAAAAAAAAACCCAAAAAATCCCACAATGCAAAAGGCACCAAACAACCATAGGTTAAAATTTTATTTTGTTAATCAATATTATTTTATTGGACAAGGAAATTAACATATCAGGCCACTCATGCTAACAGTGCTTTACTGCTACCAGTGATCCTAGTCCTCCTTTCTAACTTTATATTCTTCATGTCTCTGCAATTTTTAACGTGAAAACTCATCTTCTGGAGAGGGAAAAAATATTGTGGGGTTTTTATTGCTGTTCTTGTGGTTTTGTGGGGGTTTTGTGTTGGCTTGTTTGTGGTTTTTTCCTTCTTTTTCTAACTCATATTGCTCTCTAAAACTACGACAAGCTTGACGCCTTCTTGGAGGCAAGAGGATGAGATTTCTTGTTTTCTGCACCAAAGATCTTCATTATGAGGATCTCCTCAGTGGGTGATTTGATGGGCTGTGGTGGAACAATGCCATGAACAGTGCTCTGCTAGGAAGGAGCAGCAGAGCACAAATCTAAACAATTAATGCAGCCTCAGCCTAAAGTGTGAAAAAGACCCTTCTTGATCCACATGATGTCCTTGAAGATTCCTGCTTAGTTTTCTGTCCGAACCAAGATTTTCTGTTGTTAGCAGCGCACAGCTCTTGCAATCTGGAAGAATGAGCTCTGCTCTGATCTGATGTTGTGCTGTCAGCAAAACTGTCAGCTCTGCCTTAGTCACTTTTATTCTAGGAGGGTTTAGGCACAAGGCTGGGTTTGCAGACACTCAGATTGAGACTTTATTTTGATTTATTATTGTGAGATTTCATTTGAGTTTTTTATTTGAGATTTATTTATTTACTGAACTAATACGACATAGAAATCTACACAAGGCAGCAAACATGAACTAGAAATCCACTTGATACTTTCACAGTGTGGCTTTTGTGGTTACTTTTCTATTTTCAGGGTAAAGAAATCTCATTATTGCTCTGTTTTGTCTCCAGAACTCCCTTCCCTCTCATTTCCACCAACTGCGAGTTCTTCTCGCACACCTAATGGAAAGAAGGAAATAATACTTTTAGCCTGAAAGCTTTCTAATCACAGGCTAGAGGATTGACATTTTACCTAACAATGGCCAACGGAATCTGTGTGCTTTAAGAACCCTTTCTAATGCCAAGGAATATGAATAATGGCTTTACTACTTAGCAAGCACCAAGAACTCCCCAACAGAGTTGTGATGAATTGTCTTTTCTTGTCGTGGGAAGCTCCACAAGGGAAATTTGTTCAGTCCAGTGAGGTACTCCAGTGGAGGTGAGATTCCTCCCAGTTAGGTTTCAAAATTCACTGACAAGTTGACCTAGTTTTCAACATCTATCTAGGGTTTCTGTGTAGTAAAGAAATATCCACTGGTGGCACTTAATTCCTTTCCACAGTGGGAATAAGGAAGAGAGGGCAGATTCCCTTCTGGAGGCATTTCTGTGATGTTCTTTGCTGTAGAGAGACCCAGGATAGCTTTGCTGAGGTACTTAACTTTCAGAACACTAGAATCAGACAAACAGTAGAAGGAGAATAAATTCCGAAGTCTGTTTTTTGTGTTGTCTCCTCTTTCCAGCCTCAAACCCCAATGTACATTTGTTTCAACACGAAAGGGGTACATTCCTACAGCCCCTTGATATAAAGATTCTGATAAAATATCAAGAGCAAGGAGCAAAATACCCCAGTGACAGAGACCTTGGACCTCTTTCCCTTGGTACTTGAAAGAAGAGATTTTTCGGGTTCTTCTCCCTTGCCACCTACTTTGAGACTTTAGATTTCTCTGTGAAGTTATTGGGAGTAGATCCATTGATTCCAGCAGGATTTTTATCAGCAGGGCAAGGTGTGTCTGGGAGGAACTTGTTGTGCATTTGCGCAGTGTGAAGCATTTCAGGAGCCTCTGCTTTTGAAAAAAATAAATATCAATGATCTGGGCCCCTGAGCCTGGAACATACTCTAACTCCCAGCACAACATTTGTAATATTCTGCCTTAGTTTTGAGGCACAGAGCAAGCTCCTTCTGTAGATTAGGTTTTTTCCTAATAAATAAAGGTGTACCCAAAGTTGTCACACCTAATTCCTGTTTAGTTAACGCTGCCACTAGAGGATAAAAAGTTCCCAAGAAAATTCCCCTTGTGCTAGATACTGAATAAACAGTGAGATCTGGCTTAGCTTCAGACAGCTGAATTCTTGAAGTTTCATAATAAATTATTTTCAGAAAAAAGTAGAGAACCAGTGCTCTACTAAGTTAATGCTACCTGTAATCTTAGTCCTCCTTTCTATTTCCTTTATATTCTTCATGTCTCTGCAATTTTTAACGTGAAAACTCATCTTCTGGAGAGGGAAAAAATATTGTGGGATTTTTATTCTTGTTCTTATTGCTCTTGTTGTTTTGTGGGGTTTGTTGGTTTGTTAGTGGGTTTTTTCTTTTTCTAACTCACATTACTTTCCGAGCAGGTTTTCTTTACTCTGAGGTCACTCACCTTTGCTGCCATGCCTCGTGGCATTTTATAAGTATTGGAAGCTGGAACCTCATTTCAGATTCCAAAGATCTACGCAGGAAGATTTACATCACTTCTTTTCAGTCTTTGACCCATTGAATTTTTTATTTGATCTTGGCAGAATTATTAAGGGAGCCCAGCAGAAGCATGAAGCGACTTGATTTAGAAAACACACACAGATAAACGCTTGTATTTTTAGATTGTATGTAAAGACAAACGACTGCAAATAGAAATCCCATTAAGTCAAAAGGCATTTTATCTTTAGCAAGCTCTAATATCAGTGTCTCAGCAACTGTTACGTGACACAGCTTCATTGCTCTCAATAGAAGGACAATTTGGTTTAGCCATGAGATTTCCAGCAGCTCAGAAACTACAGGGAGAATTCAGAGCAGAGAATTCTTCTTCCATTTGAATACAAATTATTAGTAAATTAGTAAAACTTTAGCTCGCCTTTTAGAACATGCATACAAATAACTTCCCCAAATTCTGTCAATATGGGTAACAAACTCAATCAGACCCATGCAGGAATTTTTTTTCTCTCACTTTTACAGACAGCACCACCACTTCCACCACCACCACATCTGGGGGTTTTTTGCTACTGATTGCTCCAATTATTCCTTTCTGAGCTCATTCCAGAATTTTCAAGGAAGAGAGGGTCATGCAAATTGTTCTACACTGAAATTATGAGAGATATCTCTTTCTTCCCATATGTTCACATGTTGTTTGAGAGAACCACTTTTTCATATAGAAAAATTATTATTTTTTTAATAGAACTTAGCCAGCTCTGATACAGAATGGTTCTGCTGCTCTGTGCAGTCATAGACATTCACTTCACTAAAATCACGTGTGACTTTGCTAGTCATCCTTAAGAATGCCAAACCAGCTCAAAAAGTTGAAAATAACAGAGTAAAAATGGAAAAGAGCTATCAAACCACCCACTGGTGTCTGCCTTCTCTTCAGGGTTTTCCTGCAAGCCTTGTAATGAGGTCATGATTAAATATTTTAGAAATTATACCATGAGGTGCTAAGAGGGGAACGGTGATGCTTTTACTCCATGGAAGGAGTAAATATAAAAATGTAAAACCAAAGATATCTGGATTTTCTGTGATGTGTAGCTGGATAACCTGATACTAAAGACCTCCATGGATGGAGATGTTAAGAACTCTGCTGGTGCACTGATCCAGCTTTTAACTCTCCTTTTAGCCAGAGCCTTTGCCTGTTAGGAATGGAAATCTCCTTTTCTGCAGGTCAAAGGAATTATTCCTTGTGCTATTGCTTATGAGTGTAGAGAGCAGTTTCTCTTCCTTTGAAACAGCCTTCTGAAATTCAAACCTCTCTGGAATGAAAAAATCCAATTTTTCCACTTTTCAGTCTATTGCATGATTCCTTGACCTCTGATCACTTTAATTCTACTGCCCTGGACTCCTGATAATACATTTTGGAATTTCTGAAAGCAGTGTGATAAATAGAATATCATATTCCAGCTGAACACTCATTATTGTAAGGTGCTGGAATAGTTTTCCTCAACTTGCAGATTTCCATATTCCATAATCCTATTTATCTTTTCACAACAACAATGCCTACTGGATCTTACTGATATTAAGATCTTTCCCCCAGGAACAATATTCTCCTTTTTGTGTTTATCTATCTATTTGCCATTTCCGTCATATAGGACTTCATCCTTGCCTTTATCAAATTTTAATTTCTGATTTAATTTTTTTTCCAATGCACTGGATCACTTGAGATTCTTATTCTTATCACTCTTCTCATTCTTAAGCTCGTTGCTTATCATTCTTAGCCACATATTGACACATACTGACATTATGCATTTATACTATTCTTTGTTGTCTATGTTTAAGTGTAATACACTACCTCATCATTTTTCTTTACTGCTCAAACCTCTCTAAATCTATTACTTTTTCTCATTTTCATTGTAAAAAATGAAAGTACTGAGCAGGTTTCTTAAATTCTTACGAATTTTCCTGAATAAGTTCCTGCCAAAGTGCTTTCCTAAATCAGAGCTCGAGGTAATTTGTATTATTTTTCCATCTGCTCCATTATTTCCTAAAATATATTCATATTGTTTCATTTCTAAGCTGTTTATGCTCTTGAATTAACGAATATGTAAAATAAAATTAAATCAAGCAGCTCTCCCAGTAGCCACATTAGAGGATATCACTCCCCAGATCAGACACATCACAGAACTGTTATCTTTATTTGCAGTCTTTTGTTTTTCCTTAGTTCACAGACAGCAGTGTTGCTATTTAAGTCAGATGGGGTTACAGCATTTCATGGAAATCTACATCACGCCCTTTAATATATCCCTTCATTTTAGAAAACTATTTGATATTCTGTCTCCCAGAGCATTATCTGCAAAATTAATATGCAGATAGAGAACATGATATGGATGCAAGTTAAAAAAAAATCTATTACTCATTTATTTTTTAGTACCTATAGTTACTGAACTGAGGGCTCTGGTACTTTGATTTTCCAGTGAAAATACAGGATGATGATGCAGATAATTCAGAGCTGGATTAAAGATGATGCTGATAATTCAGAGCTTAGTTAAAGCTTCTCAGTTGTGATCAAAACTTGCATAGGGGCAGGAAAAAGTGGAGAAAACAGGAATGAGGAGGAAATGGAGTGACCAAACTTACTACCTCTAGACTAGGGGCAGGAAAAAGTGGAGAAAATAGAAATTAGGAGGAAATGGAGTGACCAAACTTACTACTTCTAGCACAGGGGCAGGAGAGGGTGGAGAAAACAGGAACGAGGAGAGGGAGTGACCAAAACTTACTACCTCTGGACTAGGAGCAGGAAAAAGTGGAGAAAATAGGAATGAGGAGGAAATGGAGTGACCAAACTTACTACTTCTAGCACAGGGGCAGGAGAGGGTGGAGAGAACAGGAATGAGGAGGACGGGGAGTGACAAAAACTCACTGCCTTTAGCACAGGGGGCAGGAGATAGAGAACACAGGAATAATGAGGACAGGGAGCCAGGGGTGAGAGCCTGGGTGAGAGCAGCTCTGCTTTTGTCAGGAACCAGCACAGCAGCAGGACCTGCTCTGGGGTGCTTGGGAACAGCAGGGAGACCTTGCCAGAGCTGTGATGATGGCAAAAAAAGGCATCAAACCTGAGCTGGGTCACTGCTCTGCCCAGCACAAGGTTTGTCCCCAAGAGCTCTGTGGCCAAACCTTTGTTAGATCTTTCCTGAGCTGGTTGAATCAACTCCACTCTTCACACAGACAGGACACAGCCCAGATTCCAGCAGAGAGGACATCCAGCTTTGCACCCAGGTGACAAAAATCAGGCCCCTGGTGGCACTGCTGGGATGTGCTCTGGCACACTGGGGACATTAAATCCAGTTTAACTCCCAGCAGCAGGCAGCACCCCCAGCTCAGGCTGTGGGGGTGATAAGGCAGAGTCCCAGCTCTATTTAGAACTGTGACCTTTAGGGAGTTTATTTTCAGGACCCAACTCAACAAGGTGATAACACCGTGGGGCTGCATCTCGGTGTGCTGGTGTAGCAGAGTTGCCTGTGGCACTTTTATTCCTGGAATAAAGCAATGTTTTGTGCCATGTTCTGCTCATGTCCCTCACAGAGAGAGAGCACAACCCTGCTGAGTGCTCTGGGAGCAGCAGGCAGGATCTCTTAGCAGCTCCTATCTGATATTCATCTGGTGTTACACTCAATTTTGCTTAAAAGCATCAGGAGGAGCAGAAGCACCCTGAAGCACGGAGAGAAAGCAAGTTTTTTATGGTGTTTCGTTCTTCCCTCAATATCCTCTATCCTCTATCTACCTTTCCTAAGGTAGAATTAATGGTGAGCTGATGAAAGTGGATAGATGGCAGAGCTCTGGTGTTTAATGATGTGCCTGCAACATCTATCTTTTGACTTTAATTTTTGTTGGCTTGAAAAAAGTCTAAGGAAAAAAATCATCAGTCTTTATAACAGGCTCAAAGTTTTCTTCATCTTCATGAAAAGAGCAAGGATATTCACTAATCTCAGGCTGCTTCCAGCCATTGTGTGTCCAGAAACTTCTGAAGCTTCAAACATGAGGTAATTCTACCATTTGAAACCAACCTTGAAGGAAAAGTGTCATTTCTTTAGCTTTTTTAAAAATAAAAATGTACCCCTGTGCACAATCCTGCCAGGCAAACCTGTGCCATTCCTGTAAAGCTTCAGAACATCTCCTTTGCCTTTCTTCATGCCTGTTGTTTTCTCACCTTTCATTCTCCCCATTTTTCTCCATTTTCCCTTGGTCTTCCTTGTGCTGTCCCTCTTTTTAGTCCTCTATCTTCTGGTACTTCCCATTGCCTCCACACTTCTCTGTCAAGGTTTCAGTCCTGTGAAACAGAAACCACAGAAACCTTGATGCCTTAGCAGGCTTACCTGAAAGGTTAGAGAATAAAAAGCAGCCAGACAAGGTTAGGAAAACAAAAAGCGGACAAATTTATTAAAGGCTTTTAGGTACATTCAGGGTAAAGAAAACCCACTTGGCTCCACCCAAAATAGACAGCGAGTCATGAGGTCTTCACATTTTAGAAGTTCTGTCTTATTAGCATATTGTGCCCTAATTCTCCAATTACACCTTCAGCTGATGTGTAACCACCCCAAATGTTGTGCCTTAATTCTCCAATCACACCTTCAGGTGATGATGTCAACCACCCCAAACCTGCTCCACCCAATTCACTGCTGTTTACATATTTTGGGGCTCTGAGGCAGCGAAAGCCTTGAATTTCCACTCAGAAAAAATTATTTTGGCTAAAAGTGCTGGGAACAGAGGTTTTTAGCATTTTATACGAAGCCCAAAACTACACCAAAGCTACGGATACATGAAGAATAGAAGCTAAAAACTCTTAAGGCATCACCCCAGAGATGTAAAAGAGCAAAGTTCCCCTCCCTGCAGCAGAGCAAACCTGTGTTCAAACCCCCAGAGGCTCTCAACAGGAATGTTTTCACTTTGCAAGCAGATTTGTATTCATTAGGCAGCCTCCAAGAGCAGTGGTCCACTCTAATAAGAGTTCTGATAAAAGAGGTCGTGTCCCCGAAGGATGGCTGATTGGAATGTGTCATTTCTCCTGTAAAAGATGATTACAACAGTCAGGCAATGATCGTCTTCTAACATCCTTAAGGTGACCATCTTTTTTTTTAAAAGCTAAGGAAATTACGCTTCTCCTTCAAGGTTGTTCAGGGCTGATGGAAGTTTATTAGACTGACGACTCTGAGAAACAAAGGCCTCTGCTTCACACACAGGTGGTGTCGGTGCCACAGAATTTTGCATATTTAGCAGCACTGCATGAGCAGCTCAACAGAAAATACCAAGTGTGGTTAATCATCCCACTGCTCGTTTGAGGCATGCACTGTAATGTCACATTTTAACTGCATAAAGCCAAAAAAGACAATTAATAGTTTAATATACTTTCTTTCCTCAGTTTTGTTCTTTTTGATTCATGTCCAATGTCCAGGAAAGTTCTCATTATTCAGTTTTCAGGAGTGTGATAGGATGAACTAATTCATTTGTAAAATATTCAGATAACAGTGACACAAAGCCTGCACGAAACAGACACCCATCTTTCTTCTGCTTCTTCCTTCTCTTTTGCAACTTTCTTCCACTCCCAATTAATGCATTTTTCAGTTTTAGAAACCTAAATTCTGATTTACCCTCTCTGTTCAGTCTCTGGGGTTTTTTTGGTTTTGTACTCCTTTCCAAATCTAGATGCTTTTTGCTGCACCATTCTACCCGTGCAAACAACAGGGACAATATAGAGTCTGATGGTCTATAGGTAATTTTCCTTTCATTTTTCTTCAGTGAAGTTTTTATTTCTTTCCTAATACTTTATCCTTTTGAAACATATCTGGACATTAACCTGTAACTAAATTCTATACCTCAATATGTGTGGAACTTCTTAAAGGGGTTCTTTTTTAGATTTACCACTTTTTTATCCTTAAGAGGGGTAATTCACAGTTTAATTAATAATAGTTAACATTTCCTTCCCTCTCTCTCTCAAAAGATTCCTTTGGCTTGTGCAATTTCATGAAACCAGAAGGATAAGGATTGTCCCTTTTTTTTTTCTCCTGAATTTCAAATATTTACTGATTCATCTACTCCTACGAGGTTTTATTGGACAAAAGATATTAAAACTCCTATCAAAAATAACCACAGTATTTCCAGTGCTGCACTTTGATAACCAAGTGCTGCACTTTGATAACCATCCTCATCCTGAGCACACCTCAGCAACTGCAATTCATCAGTTTATGGCTGGGCATTACCAAGAGTTCTGCTCTTATAACTGATGGATTTCCCCAGTTTAGAGTGGAATTTTGCCAACGGATTTGGCAGAGAGCAAGGCTGCCACAACCAGTGGGGAAATCATAAAGGAATTTAACAGAATTCCATTGTATTTATTGTTAGAGAAGAGAGGGGGGGAAAAACAGCCAACTACAATATCCCTCAGAGTGTCTGAAACAGAAACATCAACTTTTTTATGAGACTCAATTCCTCAGAATAGCACCATTCAAATTCCACAATCAACTCTTCCTTAGTCACCTTTTCTCTGGAATTTTATCCAGCCTCGAAACGTTGGCATTGCTGGTGAAGACAATTTGCAACATGCTTGTCGCTGCCAAGATATTTTGTCCCCTGCGCTTCCACAGCTGGAGTTCAGCCTCACTCTCCAAATTCCTGAGCCAGAATCAGCAGTCAGGTTGTCACTCACATCACATTTACCTGCCTCTGGCAAGAAGACAGGAGAGATGTTTTCTCTCAAAAATTCCTACTGCAGTGTTGCCAAATATAAATTAGCTGTGACAGGCATCTTTCATTTACTTAAACAAACGAGACTGCTGATGTCAGGGCAGGGCATGCAGGCTAAGGATGGGGAAAACAATATAATTAGGTCTTTAATCACACAGCTTTCCAGAGGAAAGGGCTGTGGGCAGAAACACCAAGCTCAGGTAACTGAGCACTGAGATTCAACACCACCTAGGGCATGGCTAAGAGCTGCCTCTGCCAGCCATCACTGCTCACTGAAAAGGAAATTCTTTGCCCTCCCTCGAGTTGGTGTCGATTGCAACCACATTTTTGATGACTTTTAGGGACAGAGAAAGGGACAAAATAATCAGAAGTTTGCTTAAAATTTTATCTTGCTACCTATGAGGTGACAAGATAAAATTTCTTATCATATCATTATCAATTATGCAAAAACGTGAATAATTTTTTTTTCTGAAGACAAAATAACCTGCAAAATACATCTTAACTAGTTGCAGACATTTAGTAAATTACAAATGGTTAAGCCTTCATAAACCTGAATTTGACAATTTCTATAAACAGTGGAATTCACGTTTGCCTCTGGGAAACAGGCTGCATGAATCTTCTGTTTCCCTACCACTGTCCAGAATCCAGCTAATATATTTTCCCCTCTTGACCAGATGGATTCTCTGGCATTGTACTGACTTGTATAATTCAAGAAACTTTTGCAAGTATTGATTGCATTTTCCCTGACAAACATGAAGCCAACCATACATAAAGAGTGATGTCAAACTGTCTCAAGGAATCAAACAGCCTGGAAGAGTAGTTCAATCTTTTGCATCTTTAATAAGCAGTGTGATCATGCAGAAACACTTTTGACTGATAAAACACCTCTTAGTTAAATTCTACAAATTTTCTTACATATAAAGACATGCCCCAGGGTGCTTTAAAATGCAAACTCCATGTAGGAGATGGTTTGCTACTTTCCTTACGCTCTGCTAACTTTTTGGTTTCGTCAGTACCGCGTGGCAATGTCAAATATTATATTTTTGTATTGGCTGTAGGACGCAGAGGGTTGGATCTTTCATTCCTCCTCTCTGATTACACTCTGTGGTTTCTGCATTTCTAATTTCCTCTCTTTAGAAGCGATAGATGTCTGTGCAGGGAGTGTTTGCAATGGACAAGCCGTGCAGATGACTAGCCTTGGCGTTGTCCCACATCTCTCAGGGTGAAATTTTCACCGAGCAGATTCAAAGTAAATCATCCAGCCCACTTCACTTAATAATGCCTCTTTAACATGCTCTGCAATTATATCATTTGTGCTGTTGAGCTTGGCCATTTTCCTTCTCAGCTCTTCATTTCCCCCCGAGGAATGGCAGCTCAGCTGGCATTCCAGGGACAGCAGTGGCTAAATGAGGCAATGAATTACCTACTGACCACAGGATTGCTCTCTCATGGCAACCACTGCAGTCAGCTGTCATATTCTTTGCAGGAAGAATTTATTTCCATCACAGACCACCTGGGAAGGCTGGTGAAGGTGGTCCCTTCCCTGGAAATAAAAACAGAAGGCTGGGCAGAGAATTCCATGGTTTGTGCCCATTCTTTGGTTCCTCTGGTGGATCCACCCAACCTCCAGAGAGTCCATTTACTGCAAGATAAAATTTCTTGCAAGATAAAATCCTCCAAGCAGAGGATGAAGTGCAGGATCAAGTACAAGTAGTGGGATAATCAAAATATAACTTGGCATCCCAGACAGCTGTAAAGAATGACTTTGTCAGTGCATAAAGTGACTTCGATAACAGAGTCAATGACTGGAAGTGGAGGAGAAAAAGGAAGTCAAGAGGAAATTTAAAAGAGTTTAAGTATAAGCAGATATAAACAAACCCAAAAATCAATAGGAAGAGCATGGAGTGGAGATCAAAATTTATGTTCCTGTGATCTAAATCAAAAGGAAGCTGCACTGGAGAATATTAGGGCACAAATAGAGTAGTAGCTAAGAAATCTCTAAATGTGTCATAGGATTATCCTTGTAACACCTGGTTCCTTTTTATCTTTATTTTATTGACAAAATGTGGTCAAGCTTCTTTTGTTTTTTTCTTTTTCTTTTTTTTTTTTTTAATTACCTAAAAAGGTTGACAGGGTATTCCCTTAAGCAGAAATAAAGATAAAAGAAACAAAACACGTAGGAAGGGCAGTTTCACAAAGAGGAAAGCTACAAACATACTCAAACTTGGCTTCCAAACTGTACTCTGTCATGGACTTCCTAGCCTTTCCTTTGGGAAAAAAGTTTTGAGCAAATTTTCTTATTTTTACTTTAATTCACACCACTTGTGGAAAAGCTTGGTGTCCTCACTGCTTATACTCCAAGGGAGTTTCTCGATGCAATTGAACCATAATGGAAATCTGCATCTCTCACCTTTCTTCTCCTCTTCAAGGAGGAAGCAAAGACAACAAATCTCCTTTATTCCAGCCTCTGAGGGGACACCAGAGCTATTCTGAGACACTGCTTGTCTGTGTCTGACCACATCAATTAAAATTCTGCAGCCACCAGGAAGGTCCTGATGTCTTCCCTTACTGCAGATTCCTTGGTGAAAAGGAAAATGTAGAGCTCTGTGATTTTTATCCCTTAATTACTTGCCTATAATAATTTGAGTTTTAGTACAGGCAGTAATATTTCCTTTCTTCCACCCTATCTGTCTGGTTGATAAAGTCATTGAGACGGAAGAGTTTCCTTCTTCAGCTACTCAAGGGCAAGATGCTCAGGGCTGGCATGATTGAATTAAAGCCACAATGCAGTTATACTGCTTTATCTGAGCTCTTGACTTTGCCCTGGAAATTTTAAAGGAACACAGTCCAGGACTGCTAAGTTTCTGATCCCGAAGCATGGAAGATATCTGTTCTGTCCTGAAATAGATTTAAAAAGTACTGCCTTATTTCCTTTTGTTATTTATCCTTGTGTTGAAATACCAAGAGAGCAAAATAAAGACTATTCTAATCAAATTGGCTGGAAAAAAAAAGAAGAAATAGGAACTGTTAGAAATATCAAATAAAGAAGGGATCAAAATTTCAATGATTTAAGCTATTTTCAAATTTTGGTAACCAAAGTGGACATCTATTCAGTAAATTAATTTATACTGCATTTTATTTCATTGGGACAAAATAAGTGATTTTCGTGCAAATTTTTCAGTAGGATTTGTTTACCAAGTTTCGGAGAAATTAAATTTTTCTTCAGTGAGAATTTTGAGCTCTTAGATGTTTATCTAAATTCAATTAAGTACTTGGAGGGTCACTTAATGCAAATTCAACCAAAAGCCTTCGAAACAAAAGTTGATTAAAGGTCCATAAATAAAGGTCCATAAACCCACCACAAAACAAACCAGGATGTTTTCCCTGTAATATTACAGAATATTTAGTTATAGAATATTTCAAGTAGAACATTACAAAAAAGGTTTCAATCTAAAAAAAATCCCACTCTCCACTTGTCAGAAGCATTGTAGAAATTTTTGAACACTAAATGCATCAGCCTTTTGAGATTAATAATCTTCCCTTCGATCAAGAAAGAAAACATTTTGCAGTCCAATATTTCCACATGGAGATTGTATTCCATTTTCTTTTACGTGCAAATAGTTGAGACATCAAAATTCCATCAGTGTGGGCTGAAAACAAATTAGTAATATTTCCTACAGGGAGACAATTCAATTTTCCCCGTTTCTGTGACTGATAAGCTATTCAGACCAATGTGTGTTTTCATAGCATTCGGGCTTTGAAGTACCTGAATGAGATTTTCATGAGATATTTGTCTTATTAAAACTTGGTTTATGTTCTTGAGGACTCTTCATCTCCATCCCTCAGCTCTCCTCACAGCCCAAGGAAAAGAAGCTAATAGTAAACCAACAGAACTAATAACTGTCAAATCTCAGGATAAGACTGAACAGATAAATTGACTACTATCTACAAGAGTTGCTCTTAATTAGCTGCAATTATTACCAACCTAATGAAGTCAATAGGCTAAAGGGAAACATAGAGTCGGCAAAATCAGCTGATGGAAGGGGTTAGGTTAGCCAAGATAGAATATGTAAGGTTCTAATGTAATGCTAAATAATTATATTACATACGAAGGTGATAAATGTTATTGTCAGTCTTAGGTGCATCCATGTAAAAACATCAGTTTGAAATCAAAGTAACCTTTCTAGGGAAAGAAAAAAAACAAATTAAGGACCCCTTTTTAATGAGAAACATAAAACTGAAGAGGAAGAAAGTGAATTAAATGGAGTTAAGTGTCTCATCAACAGTGGTTTCAGCCCTCTTGTCTTTTGTTTCAATCAGCTTGTTTTGAAGAAAGAAATAAACAGAAATGTGAAGGTCTAAAGCCACTGAGGGAACAAATCATTCAGTGTAGGAAGGAATTGAGGAGGCCAGAAAGGTTTTTTTGGCAAAGAGAAGAGTTATATCAATCATGACAGGGTTATAAAATTTAAATTGATTGCATTGAGAAAGCTAAATAGAGCTAAATAGAGATGTCTGTTTACCTTGAGTTGAATAGCACAGGATGCATTAATAGTTATCAAATGTACAACAGGGGAAAAGAAATAGTTTCATGCAACATTTAATTGAATTGTTGTTTCTCACTGCAGGGAAATTTTACTGACACTAAAAGCTTGGCAAGGTAAAAAAAAAAAAGTTAGTGTTTGCATGAATTACATTTTGGATACATGCCTGTGTTTCGGAAACTGGTAGGGTATGGAAAATTAGTTACTGCTGATGAGGTAAATGGATGAAAAGCTAGGGTTTGATCCCATTGCCTTTATAGGGTGAGCAGAGCTTTTAGGATGGGGAGAATCTCAATTCCCTGCCCTGTTATGACTTAACCACTACTATGACTGCCGAGGGTACTTTGTTACTGACTTGGAATGGGAGCGGAATAAACCAAGTTCTAGACACTTCCTGGAAATCCTTTCTTTAGTCCTTGCTCTGAGACCTTCAGTGGCAATCAAAGCAGCAGCAAAATTTTGGCCATTTTCCACATGCACCAGAGGCCAGGTAAATACATCTTATCTCTATTCCTGCAATAAAATCTGTCTCAGCAGGATGGGGACTCTGTAGTCTATGATGCTACGATAACTCTGGCAAGAAAGAAAATAGAATTATTTATACGGTTGATTCTCTCACATATTTCCTGCCATGACATATTGTTAGAAGATAAGCTGCCAGTGACATAACAGCAGCCACACATGAAAGCAATACTGCATTTGCACTGGAGACAAAATAATTTGACAACCTTTATAAAGTGCTGTTTTATACAACATAAAAATAATAATGCCCACACAAGCAGAAGCTGAGCAGTATAATGAGCAACAACCCTGTTTAGCAATATGCTGTGTTTTATCTTTCACAGTTTCACAGTGGTTCAATCCCAAAATTGTTGAACCATAGTGGAAAATATTCCCTCTGGCTTTAGTAAACTTGGATCCAGCTCCAGAAAAAAAATATTTATGACATAACTTTTTAATTTGATCAGAAAGCCAGTTTTCTGTGCTCCCTATCAACCTCAGATGCCATTCATTTACACTTCTGGATACTTATACTTTATCCACATAGTTTGGGAAGCTAGGGAGAAATGCCTGAAGAGCATCTACCAAAGGGAAGCTTTTCTACAGTGACCTAACCCTGCTGATATGAGTCCAGTGTGGTATTGTCCCCATTAAATTTGCATAAAACAAAGTTAACAAAACATTAAATTAGTCCCATCTTCTTTTCCATACTTAGTGTTTTTCAGGAAGCTTCTTCTTTTCCAAACCGGGCCTCAGGCAAGAAATTTCTCTCCTAGGTTCTGTAGTATTCTGCTACTTTTCTCATACTTTTTCTAATACTTGTTCTTATCTTGCCTCTCTTTCTTCTTGCCTTCTGGAAATAAAGCCTCTGAGCCCAAGCGCAATTTATAGCAAATAAATTTAGTGTTGGGCAAATTCTCCAAATGAAACTGGCGAAGGAAGAGCACTCTTATCTGCCGTGATATACTTCTGACCAAGCACAATTAAAATATTTTCATGCTGGCTTGCCTGCTCTGCCTGCCCCTCGTGAATGATGAAGTCTATTATTTGTCCACACGTTGTGTGAGGCAGGATTAAAGCACTGAAGTGTTCGATATCAGTAAATGATCTGGAACTCCATAAAAACGTCAATTATTATGCAGTTCAAGACATCTCAGTAGTGTCTCAGGGAGGTGGAGTTTTGTCTCCATTCCTCTGGTGGTGGAGTGTGAGGATGATTGTCTCCAGGGAATGTGAAACAAAAATGGAAGCTACAGGACTGTGCAGAAAGGGAGGGGTTTTCTCAGTTTTTTATTAGGATATTCTGGATGAAAATGGAACCTAAGTCAGTGCAGAAAAAGATGTCCTACCTATAGCTTGAAAAAGATGGGCTCCTCTGCCTGTCACTCCATTTTGACACAGTGCAATGTGTCCTGAGGTTATCTAACCTTTGAGGATTTTTGGTGAAGCAACCAAAAATATATAATTAATTTGAATGTGTTAGTGTCTGGCTGAAAACCTAGTGAATAGAAAACAGATCCCTGCTCAAAGCCACATTTTCAATTTTATTTTTATTTTCTTTTTAGTGGTAGGGCTCTTCTAGCTTCAATGCAGCTGTGTCAATTTAGAGCCAAAGAGGATCTGTAACATCAAGCAGGCACCATTCCCAAAGTCTTTCCCCTAAGTTTAAAAAAAAAAAAAAAAGTTTGAACTAAAGCAACTAATATATTTGCATTGTGTAGAGCTTGCATATAAGCCTCAATGTAATTATGACGTACAAAAAATACTCCTGGTGACCTCAAATTGCACAACAAAATAACAGAGGACATATAAAAATTAATTCTAACTCATTAAATGCATTGCTCAGTTAATGAATGATTCATGATTCCTTTTGCTCAAGTTGCCAAACATTACCTCAAATTATAGATTGGGCACATCCTTTCCCCAGTATTAATAGTTGCAATTATATCAGTGTAAGTACCTTCAGATACAAAAGCCAATACATTATCTCCTCCAAGCCTTCCTGCCTCATCCTCAGAGCACGACTAAGCTCAGGTCCCTGCAGCACAGAAGAGCACAGAGAGAAAATATTATTTTTTTTCAAAAAAAACACCATACTTGGTGAATCTAAAGGTCTAACAAATGTTGAAGGATGTGCATGGTCAGGGTTGATCTCAGCACCCCTTGTGCTATCCAAAAAACTAGCCATGAGAACACAGGACTTGCCCAGTGAGTTTTAAATCCTCCCTCTGGTTGTGTCCACCTGGTGCAGCTCTTGAAGCTCCTAAACAATTAGCAGGATGGATTAGTTCTTAATAGGGAAAAAAAAAGAAAAGGAAAAATAAATAGTCTGTGAAAATTGCACTGCTTAGAAGTTGTCCTGGAAATGCAGGAGGTGAGAAAAAACCAGCATGGCATCTCCCTCTGCATGTGGTATTGCAGATTATGATTTGCATTATGAATTTATGGTCTTGCAGATTATGATTTGCATTATGAACATTTTACATGTGTTTTTTGTGAGCCCAAACAGCCACTCCTGCTTAAATGAAGGTGAAACCACAAACCTCTCTTGCGGCACTGAGCTCTGCAGCCTCGTGTGCAGCCCGTGAAAATGCAATTCCTTGTACCAAATCCATATCTGTGGGCTTTCAGATTCCTCTAAATTCCCCCTGTTTGAGAGGAAGGGGGAAAATAAGCATTGGGTTCAATCTCTGCCTGACACAGAGTGCATTTCATGTGATCACTGCACCCTCTCCTCTTTCTCTTTGAGCTTAACAGTGTCACTCTCTGAAGTCTCAGTAGGTCAGCCAAATTAACCTTAGCAGAGGCAGAAGAGGTAAAAGACCTTTCAATCTGAAATGTTCTGAGAGAAGAATCTTAACCCAGTGAAGCCATTAGACAGCTTGGAACCGGTTGCTTGCAGTTCTTTGTGGTAAATACTGGAATGAATCTTTTATTTCTCTCGTAGTTAAATTGTTTATTTATTTAATTACCTGCTTCTAGGACAATAGGGAGCACTTAGGCTAACTTTTGAGGTAATAAAAACCATAATTGAACCAGGATATGAAACGACAGATGTAAATTGGTTTTGGATCTTTTATAGCAGGGAATTTTTTATGACTCAACAGAAAAACAAGAAGCAGGAAATCTATTTCTACAGTGAAGCACAAAAAGTCTCTCCCTGCTGTAGTGACAGGATTAGAAAATGTAAACATTGGGGAGTTGCCAAAGTATCTGCTTTAGGATTGCAGATTAACCAGATGGTTTGACTTGGGTCTCTAAAATGTGTTGACCAGAAAGGTTTACTGAATTTTCTAGAGCTGGACATGATTACTTTCACTAAGTGCAAAAAAATCAAGGCAGTCTTTCTTCACGTTGGAATATTGCAGAGGGCAAAGTCGCTTTGCTGCTTATTGAGTCGATTCTGAACTGCCAGCCCTGTGCTCACTGACCTTTTGTCTCAGCTTGACTCAGGGTGAGAAACTGAGCAGCTGCTTTCATAGAAATTACCACTGTCATCTTCTACAGCAACATGCTGGAATCTTTCTCTTTTCTTTTTTCCACTTCACCTCACAAAACAGCTTTTTCCTTCCCAAGTAACTACACTAGAGGAGCACCAGCAAATTTACACTGTTCAGTTTATTTGTAGGCAAATTCTACTTTCCTGTGCCTTCTCTCAGTTACAACACCACTACACACTGCTTGGATTGTACCATATCTTCAATTTTTCAGCCTGGATCCCTCTCATATTGCCCTGGCATCTCAAATAAATGATGCACAGCTGTCTGACTTGCCAAGGAATGCATTTGGGAACCGTCCAGTTGCAATCATCCATTCCATTGCAACAACACAAAAAGCCAGGAAGAAAAAATGATAGGGGAACCCTTATATTTTTATTAGGCATTTATTTGCCGTGAGCAATCCACAGCTGGATCCCTCCAGCCCCAAGAGAGCCTGAGTGTGGGCAGGTTGGACTTGTAACCCAGCTCAAGATGGATGGGCAGCATTAGGGGAAGACACTTGCAGCAGAACAATAAAAAGCAGCTCATGAGGGAGGCTGACTGGAAAACTTCTCCTCCACTCATTGCAAGGTGTTTATAACCTACTTGTTTGTCATTTTCTCCAGGTGAGGTTGCACGATAATTTGTGCAGGGGAGATGAGATATTGAAATATTCCCTAAGAATAAACTGGATAAGAGACTAAGTGGCACAGAAAGGTTTACTGGTTCATTCTTTTGCTTGATGGAGATTCATGCTCCACTCTGCTCCAGCTGGGACGCTTGGGTTGGGAGCCTGAGAGAGGGCAGAGAGAAAGATTTCAGGAGCCTGAGAGAGAGAGCAGGGAGAAAAATTTCAGCAGCCTGAGAGAGGGCAGAGAGAAAAATTTCAGGAGCCTCATTCAGAGGTCTGAAAAGCCAAATGACTGTGCAAGAACATCCCCATCTTCACTCACTGAAGAGCAGAAGGTGAGTCTAGCTCAGGTACCACTGGTAAACATCAGCTGCTGTAGGTAGGAAATCTCTCTCCTTCAGTCTCTCTTTGCCCTGTGGAAATTAACCATTAAATGTGTAACTACCAGGATTGAGCTGCACGCTGGCACATGGCAGGGCTCTCAATACCTGCATGACTTTTTTTCCTGTCTAGTGGTGTTAATTGTAACTGAAATATTCTTGGCAGAAAGCTACTCAGGTTTCTGTTGAATATTATCAGATATGCAAGGAAACAAAAAAATAATAATGAAAAAATTATACGACTCTGGGCACCCATGCTTTGACTTCTTTCACAGGACACCAAATAGTTACCATAATGTATCATTTCTTGCAAGGTATAGGATAATTGTGGCTTTCTTGAAGGCCATGAGTCTTTCCATTTAAAATATATTTTAAAATGGTATTTGAACTATCGATGATGTGAAGGAATGAAATCATCTAAGTGTTATAAAGAAGATTTTTTTTCTGGATTCAGACAGCCTTTAGAAAGTTTGCAGGAGTGTTTTCAGAGGGAACAGCCAAATGTAGGGGACTTGCTTGGAATCCAAAGAAAGGTAACTCTGACAAGACCTTTCTTAAACACCTTCTAAGCACCACAGCCCTTCAGGTCTCAGAACTGACACTTTTATTTCCTGAATGTCTACAACACTGCAGATAAAGATTAACAGGAAAAGCAAATATCAGGCAGAACGTTTTTCAGAAGTTTGTTCCCGAAAGAAAGATATGTTCTCCAAGTAGAAAAAAAATGTGCATGGAAAAAAAAAAGCACTTTGAAAGCAGCCCTGCAGAGTCGTCAAAACTTAAATAACTTATCTTTGTTAATCTCCTGGGAGCACAGCAAGCGACAAAACAGAGAGACAGTGCACAGCTTAGTGGATACAAATGATGGAAAACACTGTGCTGTGCATCAGACAATCTTTAGGGAAGGAAATGTGTTTGGAATATTTTCAGCACTTTCATTTCAAATGGCACCAGAGAACTAGTTTGGGAAAAAGATGAATTAATGAGTCAGAATGTATAGATATTCCTGAGAGATTTTCTGTAGCTGGAATCGCTGAAAGAACTTTTGAAGCAAAGGAGAGGTGGTTGTGATGACACAATCTGTTTGATATCCATGAGGCAGTAATATATAAAAATTGGTGATATTATGTCTTTCCAGAGTAGTTTAATATATAAAGGAGGTGGAGGTGGTGAGTTTCTTGTTTTGTTCTTGCTATTTTTGGTGAAAATTCTGAAAACCTGCCAGGCCCTTGCCAGTTTTTATTATTACAGCTGGAGCTGTAATAATAATAATAATAACTTGCTTATTTATGGTTTCACTGAATGTAGCAATACGGAATAAAGATTCTTACCTTCAGCACACAAAGATGAAAGAGAGAGGGAATTATAAGCATGAGTCACTTATTATTTAGCAGTCTCATTTGGGCCAGTCCTACCAGGCTTCCACCAACTTCATGGTATCATTTCAAGGCTTTGATCCAAGTTTTAGCTCAGCTTTGCTGCATTTAAATGAATCCTCTTATCTTCCCTTTTTCCTTTCTTAGACCCTTTCTCCTTTCTATTTAGGCATTGTTGTAGTTCTTCCTCAGCAAAAGCTCTGTGTGTGGAAATTCCTCTCATCAGTGCTCTGCCCCAAAATCCCAGCAGGCACAGGCTCTGTAAAAATGGGCTCCAAATAACTCAGTGTTTGCCTGTTTCATTGCCTGCAAACAAACAAGAAAATGAAAAGGTGAACAAACATCTAAGCCATCGCTTTTCTGCCAAAACCTTTGTTCCTCCAGAAGCTCTGTGTTATCATGTGCAATATCATCATCGTTTCCAGTGTAACACTTCTGCCACTACATATCCTTCTATTTTTTTTTTCATACTCAAGTATTTTGCAAAGTATATTTCTGATACTATAACGACAGCCAGAAAAATGAGAATGCTGATCTGTCTTGGTTGTAATTAGAGCTGGATTAATTAGAGGTAACTGTTTACTGAGCTTCAGTGAAGTGACTCCATTCCTTAAATGGAGTGAATCTCTGTACCCTCATCCTCTTCAGTGATGGATGAACACCAGAATCTCCAAGTGAACAGCTGAAATGATAACCCAGAGAGCCTGGCTGCTTTCCCACCAGCCTTTGTGCTTGAACTGTTTGTGGTTGACACTCGTGATGCTTCTGAGCTGAGCCTTTGCACTGGAAAATGACTCTCAGCTGAATCATCGCTGCAGACTCCATTCATGTCAGGGCTGTTGTGCTCAGAGAGGAAGCAGCTGCTCCTTCAAGACCTACAGGCTTGGATCAGAGATGGACAGCTGCCATTTTCGCTGGTAAAAGCAATTTGGAGGGGAGGGAAGAGACACATTTCATGTAATGGAGATGGAAAGGCTTGCTGCTGTGTGTTCTCTGGTATTCCCCAGATCTGCCAGGGCCTGCTAAAACAGCATTTCTCTTGCTTATGCACTTGTTTGGGAGACACTGCAGAGCTGGGATCTGTTCATTTGGTTTGTTATGACAGATATGTGACCTTGTGCTAGGGAAAGAATAGAAATAAAGGTTAAGGGCACACATGGAGCCTGATTGATTCCTGCTTAAATGCATTTTGCTTTGGCATGAGCTGAGGTATTCACCTGAGCAGTCTCTCTTGTGGTGAGATTTCACCAGCAAACAGCTTTGTTCCCACTGTACTGTTCTCCAGGAAAATGTTGAAATTAAGCCAGAACTGATCTGTGCTCCTTAAGCCATTCTTTATGGGTCCTTCCATCCCTCCATCCATCCATCCATCCATCCATCCATCCATCCATCCATCCATCTCCATCCATCTATCCATCTATCCATCCATCCATCCATCCATCCATCCATCCATCCATCCATCCATCCATCCCATC
>VZRM01003821.1:229815-282783 GCA_013397955.1 Grantiella picta | reverse complement strand
TCCATCCATCCATCCATCCATCCATCCATCCATCTATCCATCCATCATCCCTCCATCATCCATCCCTCCATCCATCCATCCATCCTCCATCCATCCATCCATCCATCCATCTCCATCTATCCATTCATCATCCATCCATCATCCATCCCTCTATCCATCTTCAGCTCCTGGGAAGCAGTAGGCATCCCGCCCTGCGGGCAGGTCACTCCCCTTGGACAAATTTTGGGGCAGTTAATTCTGGTACAGATCTGATGCTGACTTTGGGTGAGAAGCCAAGGGCCTGCGTGGTGCTGATTCCTTTTTTGCTCCCAGGTGCTTTTCCCAGACTCACAGACTGCTTTGCACACAGTCATGTGGGTTGCTTTCATCACATCTGACTCCATATGAAACAAAAATATTGGTGTACTTGTTTCCCTGATCCAGAGCACCTGCAAACTTCATGGGATGTGCTAGAATCACATAAGCACCGAATAATTCATGGGGATATAGCCTCAGGAGGTCTGCAGTGTCACACTCAAAGCAGGGTCAGTGTTGACCTCAGACCAGTTTGCTCAGGGTTTTATCTGCTGTGGCTTGAAAACCTTCCAAGGGTGGAGGCTGCACACAAATCTGTGTCCACTGCTTTGCTGGCCTCATAGTGAAATCTTTTTCCCTTCAATTTCATGAAAATCTTATATCTGCTTTCTTTCATCCTCCTACTACATGCACTATAAAAAGATTGGCTCCATCTTCTCAGTAGATTCCCTGCAGGTACTGGCAGGCTGATACCACAGCCAACTCTTCTTCAGGCTAAACTCACTTCCCTCAGCCTTCCCTCCCAGGGCTTCATTCCATCAAACAGTTCATCCTTTGTCGTTGATCTTGGGCGAATTATCTTCTCTCAGTCTACTTTCCAAGATGCATCAGGCACTGGACAAAAGCTTTTTTAAAAAAAAAATTAGAAATCTCTGCTATATTACAGATATTTCTGATATGGTGGGCACAGTCCCCCCTGGACACACCTTCTGTTTCATGGCTGATGTGAAATGAGGGGATTTCCAAATCATAGCCACTGCCACAGTGGTGAAACTGAGGAGAATCAGGGCAGAAAGCAGTGTGAGTAGAAGGAGGAAACACCACATTTATCCCAGCGGTGATTCTTCTCCCCAGTCCTGCAGGCAGAGCCCAGGTGCCCTAGGAAATAAAACTGCATCAATTCAGCCGCTCTGTGTGGCTTCAGTGACTGAACTGAAAGAACCAATCTCCCATCCAACAGTTATCTAAGAAATTTCCTGTAGTCTCCATTGATTTTCTTTTGAGAGGGAGACATATATATAGCATTGCTTTTTGCTTTCCTTTGGCACAGAGAGAGCTTTAATTAGTGGCCTTTGTGTTAAACCCTTAGATGTTGCCTCCCGTGGTATCTTGAGGTTATTCACATTTGTAAGTGTTTTTAAATGTTGGGTCTGAGCCACTCAGAGATTTTACAGCAGGGGGAAAGTATTCAGTCGCCTGGAAGCTTTTCCATTACCTTACACCACAGGAGTGGCACCAAGGAGCTACAGAAAAGACTGAACCTTGTACTAATGTTTCTACTTCAGGAAACCTTTTTTTTAGGAGGTGGCAGGGCAAATGCAGGGAATTCAATTTGTTTTGCTGTTATTTATTTTTTCCCTTGTCTTATTCACTAAGGGACAAGACCTGAGTAAAAATGGTGATGGCTTAGGTCTATTTTATTTTGTTCAGAGAAATACTTGCCTGTGGCAGTCGTATAATTTCCTTCCTCTCCTTTTTTTTGTGCCATGGTGACCTTGTCTTTGTCAGGACTTCCTCCAATCCATCCCATCCCTTGACATCCCAGTAGCTCTTCTCCCTGCAGCTTCTCCCAGAGTTTGAATTTTTAATTTATAAAGGAAAGCTGCTAGGCACATCTCCTCCACAGAATAGGTGAATGAAAAAGATGATATTTTATTCCTTAGTTGTTCTGCTGATTATCATAGGACTATTACCATGCTCTTTTTTATGACGATTCTGCCAGTCTCTGACTGAAAAAAAGTCCTTTTTTCAGTTTAGGTTCCATGTTACTTTATGAACTTAGAATAGTCATTTACCTGGAGATCCATTTGGACATAAACAGAGTGGGTGAACTGGAAAGCCAGTAGGTCACAAACCTGAACCCAATGTTATACTTTGCAGATTATTTTTTAATTTTTTTTTTTTAAGATATGTGTGCCAATAACCTGGCAACAGTCACAGCCCCAGTTAGTTTTGCATCCCCCGTGCTAAGGGCAGAATAAGAAAGAAATACTGTCCTTCAGAAGGAGGAAGTGCTTGGTTGGGCACTCTTAGCGTTACAAATGGATGCTGAAGAGAGAGTTTTCTCCTAAGTGATGAATAACAGGGGTGATCCCAGGACAGTTTACAGCAGGGAACAGCAGAATAGGATTCTGGATCTAATAAAATGATGAACTAGGACTATTCCCCAGACACCAATCCTGCTTTCTTCCTATTTCACAGAAAAGTCTTGAGCCTACCAAAAGCAACACAAGTTTTGCCATTGGCGTGCACAGGGCTTTTGACCTATTGATCTTTTTTCAGAGCAATTTACCGTGAGATTTCAGGCTCTGAAATCTCAGTGTGGATGAGTAATGGAGCTTATAGAGTGGAGCTCTGCTCTCAGCACTCTCTGAATTCAGCCTTCCAGGGCCGATGCTGATGTGTGGAATTTCACAACTCAATCCATGAACACTCTCTAATATCCTCCCAGTGATTGCTATTTTCATGAGCAGCCTGATATTTAATTAATTCTAAACCTGCACAGAGTGTTTGCAGAGCAGATGAAGTGAATCTAGCACAGGCAAATATTATCTGTCTGTTTTTGTTCAGGAATAGATAGCTCTGCTAGCTACAGAGGGAGCTCAGATTAATTCTGTGAATCTCAAACCCAAACAATAGAGAGGAAGAGGCATAAAAACACTGTACATTAACTGGGTGTGCACCTTCTGACAGAAACACATGTTGATTAGCACATATAATTTGGATTATATTGGATTTATTTTCCTCTGTCTAAAATTCACAGTTCTGTCCAAACCCCTTGTGTACACGATGACAAGAAAAAAGATAAAGAGGAAAAAATGCAATGCAGATCAACTACAGTCAGCAATATATTAATAATGAACGAAAAAGTAGGAAATAACAAAACTACAATGGAGCATAAATATGTATTCCACACATTCACACATGGAAAGAGAGATTATGCTTTGAAAGCATTATGAGCTTTTGATTTTCTCTCTGTTGCACAACAGATTCATTTTAAGGCAGCAGGAAAAATGATTGCTTGAATAGTGATTAGCTCTAACAAACTTCTGTGTTTGCTGGAGTAGTTGCCATCGCTCCTGGTGATATAACACCTCCTTGAATAAAAATAGGAAGACTAAAGGAAAAAAAGAATTTTTTAATCTAAAGTGAAGCACTAAATTCCTTGACATTCCACATGACTTATACTGGTACCTTTGTCAGTTTGCTTATAAGCCCCAAAACTATTTTATCAACTTTCTTTTCAGAAAGAGAAAAACCTCAAATATCCTTTGTCACTTCCTGCACAGAGCCTTGCAAACCCAAAAACTTCTGTCTCCTTTATCCAAATTCACCACACAAGCTTTATTTTTATACTGACCCTCACACACCCAGGTGGAGTGAGCCACTGGCCACAGAGGTACAACTTGCATCACAAGATTTAGAAAGAGAAACTAGGAAACATGATTTTTTTCCTTTTTTTTACTGCACTATCTTTATTCTCAGCCAGTTTCCCAGTGTTGAAAAAACAGGAGGTACCACAAGTCATGCGCTGCAGGTTCATGACAAATCTGCCAGAATGCCTGAAACAGGAATTTCTGTTTGTGTTTGAAGTCCATGTGTATTTACGTGGGAGTTTAAGTCATATTGACTATGCTTAGTGCCAGAAAAATTGCATCAGGTTCTCCCTGCCTGATGTGGAGCAAAACCCTCCTTTCACCTGGGAAGATTACAAACCAGCAAGAGATTCTCCCAGAGAAAATGTAAGAGTTCAGTTCTCTTAATCTCTCTGCCATACCTGCAGTTGAAAATAGATATGAAGAGTGTTAATGTGTTCAATTTTAAACAGATTGGCAAAAGTAAGAATTTAGCATGAGTTTCGTAAATCACAAGAACCAGCAGGAGTAGAAAAGACATTTTTCTTCTCACCAGATATAATTATATTATTTGTGAATTCCATCTTTTGGATGCTTGATCTTCTTTGCAAAGGTGATGCAATGCAAGTGTGCTTTCATTGAAATGCTTTTAATATATGGTGGGGTTAAGGAGAAAGAACATTATCCCTTAAATTGCATGGTCTGAGATCTACAAACCTTACACAGTTAGGAAGAGAATTCATTCTTCTGTCAGTGGCATGGTGGGTTGGATAACATTTGTTTGGGATGACCAGCATCATTATGAGTGGATGCAAAATTATTAAACATCTCTCTAAAGAAAAATGACATTTTAAATGCTCATTTGCAAAGTAGTAAATGTACAGAAACAGATATTTAAATTTAAAGGGCATTTTCCAACCTTAACATTAGAAAGATTAAGAGGTCAAATATTAACCTGACTGTAAATGCCTCTACTATGTCTTTCCACAAATAAGAGTGTCTGCATTTTAATTAGTTGGTGTTGTTCAGTGCTTCAAACTGAATGGGATTGCATTCCATATCACAACAGATCAAGAGCAGATCAACAGGTCCAAACTAATTAAAAATGTAAAAACTAAAACCAAAAAAACACCAACAAACAAACCCAAACCAAAAAAACGCTTTATAAACTTTATGAAAGACATTCAGGCATTCATATGTGTTGAGGACATTGATGTTACAGATACCGTGTTTAAAGCATTAAAAAGTATTGAATTTAGAACTGAGTCTCATTCACACTAAGAAAAAAGACAAAATGTCACGTCAGTGATTTGCCTCCAGCCTGAAAGGGCACCAGC
Organism: Grantiella picta; assembly: GCA_013397955.1. Taxonomy (NCBI): domain Eukaryota; kingdom Metazoa; phylum Chordata; class Aves; order Passeriformes; family Meliphagidae; genus Grantiella; species Grantiella picta. The sequence continues at coordinate 277,796 of VZRM01003821.1, read as the reverse complement.
AGCCCTCAGAGATTTTTCTGTTTGCTCTGACTGGGTCTGCAGCAGGAGCAGCAGTGCTGCTGCTGAAAACCCTAGTATGAAAAAGGGAGAGTTCCCATCTTGGACATGAGTGCAGCTCGACCCAAGGAGCTGCTGAGAGAGGGAAAGTCACTTGCCTGCTCTTTGACAAGCCCACTCTGAGATGAAAGCATCTGGATTGGGATCACACAGATGTTTTCTTCCTTGCTGCCAGGTTTTTTTTCGTGGTTTTTGTGAAGCAAGAAGGGAAAAATAACCCACTGAGAAGCAGTTATACCAAAACATCTTAAGCCTGTTATATCATGAACAGAAAAAAAGGGGCAAGCAGACAATCTTTTTCTTTTTCTTTTTTTTTTTTCTCTTTTTTTCCCTCCAAACATTTCCTTTCAGCTGTCCCTTTGAAGTCCCAGGCTTATGGCGTGAGTGGCTGAGAGCAAGGAGCTGTGAAATGCGCCTTTGAGGCACAGAATGCTCCGAGAGTACCGCAAGGCACTCACCACTGGGGTTCATGATATCTGCAGTCAGTGTGGGGCTCCCGGGGCTTTGTTCAGCTCACACTGGGACAGCTGCACAGAGACACAAACTTCAGCAGGGCAAAATCACCTCCTGCCTTCATCCCACCTTCCCACCTGGGTTGTCTCATCCCACTCTGTGGTGCTGTGACCAGCTTGTGAGGAGATAATTGAATAATTGAATAATTCCATGTATAATTGTTCATTATAGAAACAATATTATATTTTATTATATATTAATATATCTTATAGAAATGTTTATTATATATACACCTATAACTTGAGAATAATTGTTTTTAATATATATTATATATCATATAGTATATTACATATACATATATATATCTGTTTATTATAGATAATATTATAATTGTTTACAATATATAATTATATCTTTTATATTACATATTATATATATAACATATATATTGTGTTATGTATATTGTTTATTGTAATATAATGGATATATAACCTAGTATAATATATATATTAGTGTATATATACCTTTTTTATATAGATACATACACATATTATATATATGTAATTCATACACATTATATACACACACACTTTATATATATATACACACACATTGTATTATATACATTATATATATGTGTTCATTTTATATATAATGTATATATAACCAAATATATATATACATATATTAGTTTATATATACATTATTTTACCTAATTTATGTAATTAATTACTTGGTGTTGTTCAGTGCTTCAAACTGAATGGGATTGCTTTCTGTATCACAAAAGATCAAGAGCAGATCAACATACAGATCCAAATTAATTAAAAATTTAAAAAAAAATTCTAATCCAGTCTAATAGAGTTTTATACATACAAAAATGTATGTAAAAACCACAAAAAATATGTAATCTTTGAGGTTCTCTGCTCTCAAAGAGGGAGCAAAATTGTCTCTCAAGATTTCGGAACAGTCAGTAAGGACGTGACAGTTTCTTACAAACTTCAGAGCAAAGCTCTTAGGACTAAAGTTAGGTCAGGACTATTTCTAGGACTATTTTCTGGTGGAGACAGCGACCAACCTCCCCCAATATGTGGTTTTATTGGGAGGGCAGCCCCACAATGTGCCATCCCAGCACTGCTGCCCACTCCACCCCTTAGGAGGTTCCTTGGAGACTGCAGGAATCCTTTTTGTCTTTCTGCAGTTTAAAGTGCTCGGAGAAATGGGAGGTCAGCACTGCCAGCAAAACCAATATCTGTCAGAGCAGGAGATGAGAAGAGCAACACAGTGGTAGCCTAAGAAAAAGTGAGAGCCAGAAGATGGATCTGAACAGCAGAGAGAGATGATGAACAAGATGAGAAAGACCAGAGAGGCTGAAGGGCAGCAGGTGTTGCATTAGGGAACGAGGGAAAATGAAAAGGGTTTCCCTTGGACAGTTTCCCTTTTCTGCTTACTTTATGTAATTCTTTTCCACTGTGGTTTTGAACATTTTACTCATCCCCAGGGATGGCAGGCAGAAATATAGAAACCCTTTGAAAACTGCCAGCTTTACCTGGAGATAAAAATCTGGATCCCACTTGATTATCAGAATCCCATAGCTTTTAGAGGAAGGCCCTTTGTGGAAATTGTTGTTAAAGATCCCAGACCCAAGGTCATGGCTTTGCTGCAGAAGCGAACAAAATGATGGTAGGAAAAAGAGGAAATAAGTTCGTGTTCACAGCATAGATAATAGCACACAAAACAACAAGACCAGTATAATGAAGGAAAATAATCTCTATACAAATATTAAACACACTGAAATTCTTGATTATGAAAGGAGATGACAACTTTTTGAAAAAATAAGTTCTGTCCTTTTCTTTAAAGAGGTTATGGAGGCCAAGCCTGAGTGAATGGCAGTGGATTTAAGAACTTAAATGTTAGAATGACAACTGAGGTGAGATTTCAGAACTTCAAGTCATTTCAGCGTTTCCACAATACTGTTCCAAGTGCAAGGTTTGAAGAGATGCTATCCTCTCTCTCTGTGGGCTGTCATAGGATAATACAGGAACTGAAACGAGGGTCAGTGAGGAATTCCTACTGAACACAGGCTTTAAGGGGTGACAATGTGAAGAGCCCAGATAAATACCCTTGCAAAACTATTTCCCTCACAGTCACCCTTTCTTGTGTTCCTTTAATTAACCTCTTTTCTTTTTCACTCACACCTCAGCCTCATCCCTATTTCCTCTGCCTTACCTTCACCCCATTTACTATTCTCTCTTGCCCCACACATCCTCCTATGTGCTCTTCAAAGATTTTTGAGCTGGAGGCACGTTGCAATGCAGCAAGCCCTGCTGAGTGGTTCTGCTGCTGTTGCATGGCCCAGTGGGAGGGATTTAATCTCCAACATGACACTTCAGGGACACAGCAGATTGATGGAGGAGATTGTTCCCTAGGTACTTTGCTGGATACCATTCCTATCTAGATTTAATTTGACTTCCCGTGAGTTTGTTTTACCACGAAGTCCCAGTTTGAAGAGTTGTTATGTAAAGGTGGATTTGGATTCAGAGGAGTGGAGCACTGCAGAAGAACGGGGCAAAGTGAAACCTGAGAAAATGAAATATATTAGTTAGTAGTCTTTCCATCCTTAAGGTGTTTTTGCTGTGGAAAGGTGATCTGAGGTGCACTGATGAAATGTGGATGTGGCATGAGCTTGTCCCTATATTTTACATTTGATGACATCAGCCACTCTTCTGGCCCAGAATATTCTGATTTGGAAGAGACCCACCAGGACCATGAAGTCCAAATCTTCAGTGAATGACCCATCTGGGGGTTGAACCCACAACCCTGGTGTTGTCAGAACCAAACTCTGACTGGCTGAGCTCATCTCAGGGTCGTGTAGCTCTTCATTCACATTGCTTGCTCCAGGAATGTTGAACAGCAATGCTTTCAGATTTCCATCAAATGATATCTCTGCTCATTAATTAGAACAAAGTGTCAATTGCAATAAAATGTGGGGCTTCTCTGCCTGAGAGGTGAGTAAATCTCTAAGTTTTAAACATATTTTGAAGCCATTCTACTGCTGGAAATGAGTGTTTTTTGTGGCAGCTGCTTGTCTGTGCCTCTAGATGGAGATCCTATCCATTTAACTCAACCCTCTAGAGAAACCTGTGGGATGCTTCAATAAGAGCTCCATTTGGCCTTTCATACTCCAAAGACTAAAAATTCCTTTTTTTCCTCTGATTTCTGGGCTATAAATTTATTTTTATCTTAGCAACAAGACGTGTTTCACAGCTTACCTGAAAAAAAAAAAAAAACTGATAAAATGCTCTTCCATGGATATTTCTCGTGGTTCCACAGGAACAGAGGAAAAACTTCCATGACTTCACCAAGACACTTGGCTGTTTCCTCTCTGGTTTTGGACCAAAGATTTTTTACATATAAACCTAGCAAGAATAAGGAGGTATGTGAGTGGAAGTATCTTCTAGTCCAGGAAGTAAAAACCCCTTTTTGTGGGTCCAAACCACTTAGATAAAACCATGACTATCAAGAACATTTTTCAGGTTTGCCCGATGCAGCAGGATGCAGAGTTTAGCTTGTAATGGTACCAGCTGCCCGAGGACAGAATGCAAATTCTCTCTTGATTACACAGGTGCTGAAAAACAAAAACACATCTGCAGCCAAACCTATACTTGCAGAAAGGTAAATTTATTAAGTTCCTTAGTACCAATGGGTGACTGCCAGCATAAAGATAGTAATGGTAATAACAGTGCCAATATATTAGAAAGGCTTGGTTATCCAGATCTTTGAGGAAAAACTACCTTTTTCTTTTTTTCTGTTTTCCTTTTCCTTTTCTTTTTCCTTTTCTTTTCTTTTTTTTTTTCAATTTTTCTTTTTTCTATTCTTTTTTTTTTCCTTCCTGAAACCAGAGAGATTATTGTTTTTTGGGTGGGTTTTTTTTTCCTATACTGTCCACACTTTTCCTTTTGTGATATTTAATATGAACAAGTTGGGCTCATAGCACTAGATTTATTTCTATATAGTTCTTCCATATTTATTTCTATATAGTTTAGGTATAAGAGCAGCAGTGTGCAAGATGTAGTTAACAGCTATACAAATCCTCAGACCCTAACCTGTCCTGAGGTAGCAATTTGGTTTTTTTAATGCTCTGTGACTCTGATCTACTTGTTGTTCCAAGATATGTGCAGAAATTTTTTAATTTTGCCCTTAATTATTCTTCACAATGAGATGGGGAAAAGTAGATCCAGGCAGGCCCCCAAGATATCCTTTTTTGTAGGACATGTGTTGATTGAGATAAACAAAAGTGCATGAAAATATAAAAAAATTAACCAGAAATGAAGACAGTGATACTCAGCAAAGATGTTTCTAGTTCCAAAGGGATTGCAGAAAATAATCCATGTGGTGAAGATTTTAGCCTTCAGGTGTTAAGGTATTTTCTGAAATGTATTTTTACCAAAAGTCTAGACTACATCTATATTCTCTCTCTTAAAGTCTGCCATAAATTTTGGCTAACAGACCTAGGATATTTACCACAGATGTAGGGATTTTGTTTCTCTCTTTTCGTGTTCACACTGGGAGTTTAAAATAGTACCAGGAAGAAATTTAGAATCAAAACCAATGCAGTTCAGGATAAAAATCAGTTCAGGAAAAAAAATTCCATTATTGCTACAGCAAATATCAAATCCATTTTGCATAGGTTTGGGCTGAAGAGGAACTAGATCAAAAAAAGAAAGTTAAAGAAATATATTTCCTTCTGCTTGAGAATTAGATGCTGAAATGCCCTCAGAATGGCAGTGCACATAGATTCTTGGGTAATCCTGTTTAAATCTCAAACACAACTTTCAGGTGCAGGTCATTTGTTGCCTCTTTCATGTCTCGACCTTTAGATGGTTTCAGAGGATTCAAAGAAGACATTAAATCCTCACCAAATTTAACTTGTCAATATGCACAATACAGAAGAAGGGTTTGTCTAACAGCCTTTGACAGGCATGATGTATCAGCCTTTTTTTTCAATACACCAACCATTTCTATAGTCTGTTTTGTGACAGATGTTGCAGATATATTTTAAATTTAAAATTACAAGACTCGCCTGCACCAAAGGGATGTGTTCCTGTCAGGCTAAGTGGAAAGCACAACTCAGCAGGATTTAATACTTAAATATCCTACAGTTCTGCCCTAAATTATTGCCCAGTCAAGAGAAGGGAATCATTTTCAGTACTGTGAGTTCTTCAGAGGGAGGAACTACTGCACTGGGAATGTTTCCCAAGTACATCTCAAATATCAAACAATGCATTAATTTATATGTGGATTCCTTGGCTTTGGATGTTTTCCTCGCAGTGATTATGGTGTTTCCACTCCACAAAGTCATATATATTTTGAAATATACTTCAGAAAATTAACCGGGTTGGTTTTCAGGGTCACAAGAGACATTCCTTGCCTTTTCTGGCTATTCTCTGTTTAGCAAGAATGCACTTAGTATAGAAGGATAAATTATGGGACTCAGTGCCATATTGTGCAACTCACACAAACACCCATGGGCTCTGAGAGCAGAGGAGAGCTCTGTTTGTTCAAGGATCAGATCTGGGATTTCTCATCCAGGAGTTCATATTACCTCAAAACGCCTCTGCCCCGTAGGTCTGCCTGATGAATAACATCTGCTCCCAGATCAACTGCTTCTCCAGCAGGAGAGACGGCAAGACAAAAACAAATATATTCCTCAGGCTGTCCTGTCCTGAGGCAGGATGAGAAACAGAAACCTCTCTGTGCACCTGATTCCAGCTCTGCTGCAGCCAACAGGAGGATTTCAGGCGGTTTTGGGTTAGGATTTGTGCACAGCCCTGTCTCTGCTCGTGTATTTTAGTGCTCTCAGCAGTGACAGCAAACGTCAGCCAAAATCAGATGTTTCTCTCCAGCCCTACAGCCTCTCATCGACACACGCAGCAAAACACACTTCACTTTGCAATAAATGCTTAGAGGAACTTTTTACAGGAGTTGGCAACAGAAGATGTTTCCCCAGACTTCAGAAAGATGGAACTGCTCGTGGAAATTAGAGTCCAGAACTACCACCAACCTTCTTACAGCAGAAAGGTTTTGTATAAAGAGAGATCACTGGGAAAGGGACTTCTTTGCTTTGCTTCCATCCACATTAACACAGTGAAATCTCATTCCCTGGGAGTAAAATTAGCTTTCAGCTTTCATCCACCACTTTGTATCCCATAGATTCCCATAAAAATCAGGGCAATTGTTACCAAATTGCAAATATTTCCGGTGAAAGTGGGTGAAAGTTTCACTTGAAAAGACGTCGGAATAAAGTTATCTGGGAGATGGTAATTTGGATTCATAACAAGTTTCAAGTTTTTTAAATTAATTTCGTTCTTCAGCGGAATGAAAACAGATCTTCTGAGCAGTTTTTCAAAAATATATTGCAGAGAAACATTTGTTTTTGTGTTACAAAGCACAATTCTTTCAGCTCTGATCCACTCTCCCTCATTTCCATTTTGCTCCCCCACTCACTTTCCGTCACCAGAGGTAGCTGCAGAGCCCTGGATCACAAACCCTCTCCAGCTGAATGTTTGGTGGTTTGTTTTTTTTTAAATCAGTATATCTCTGTGTGTGATTCGGTCTTTTCATTAAAAATGCATTCTGTTAAGTTGGATCATAAACAACTCTGCTTGGGAGTTCTTAGCTTGTCCAAAAAATTGATGTCTTACACATCTAACTGGATAACCAGCTGCCCAGCTGTGAAGCTTTGGGAGAAAAATACACTGCGAATTGCTGAAATGACAGAACTATATATTAAAGGTGTCCTGTCGATTTTTTTGCACAGAGTAGAAATTCTGCTACATTCCACTCAGCCTATTTCTACAAAGCAATACACTTAACTAAACCATTCCTCTTCCTTATTTTGTTATCTTGAACCTGATTCTGAGGGTTTTAGGGATGTACCTCTGAATAGATAGCAGGGAAAAAAAAATCTGTCTAGCCTTCTGTTCCTCTATTTATTCATGTATTCGCTTCAACATGGAATTGGCAAACAAATTTTAGCTGTTTTTGAAAGCAAAGGCAAATGCATGAGCCAAACCCTCTGCCAGTTGTATTTCTTTAAGTTTAAATTGCAAGACTACAAAGTTGCCTCAGACAGAAAACCTTTACCCTGGTTTAGCATTTTGACTTTTCCATGGAGACAGACTTGCTTATTTTGCTGAGAGGTCAGAAGGGGTTTTGCCGCTGCACTGACATTTTGCATCATCTTCTTCCTTTCACGTCTGAAAAAGGAAAAAAAACAAAGGAAAAGAAAAGCACAGCTCTGAAATGACAGTAAAAATGCATTTCTCCTTCTAAGTGACGTGGGCTGCATATATCTGTGCATCAGCAGGTTAGTCAGAGGGACCAGGGGAGAATTCTTTAATCCCTGGTGTGTACAGGAGATACACACAGAGGAATTTTTTGTCTTCCTTTGATTGCACCACCATGTCGAGAAACTCCTTCTTAAGGAAGTGACGCTTTATGTGTGGGAAAAAAGAAAAAAAAAAAAAAAAAAAAAANATGTGGGAAAAAAAAAAAAAAAAAAAAAAAAAAAAAAGAGGAAAATATTGTAATTAGAAAAAAATACCTAACTTCCCTGTCACATCTGGCCTTCATGCTTCAATAATCCCTTGAGCACAGCTCATAAATAAAGAGCACTCAGAGCTGTACAATTCCAGTGCACAATTCCAGTGCATCCTATTGATTTCCAGGGGATGCACAAAAGGATGGCAAATACCCTGAAGGCAAAAGGCAGTTTTCTTAGTCTTCTATCAAATGTGTATTCCTAGCAATTTAATTACTATTTATTGAGCGCTGCCAGTAGGGTGTATGGGGCAGAGCAAAAATTGCTGTGTGTAAACTGAACTGATTTTTATCTTTTTTGCTATTTTTTATTATCCTGCAGTCCATTTCAGACCTTTGTTGTAGCTTAATGTGGTACAGATTATAAATATTGTGATATGAAAAGTAATGGGGAAAGGGCAATCAAGCAAGCATCAAAAGATAATCTCATCATGTTTAAAAAATCCCCAAACAGCAATGGCTTATCCAGGTACAAATACTCAAAAGGAAGTAAAAAATAACTTTAATCTTACTGAAACTGAAAAAAATAGAAATAAAAAATGTATGCATCTAACTAGATAGCCAAATGCTCAACTGAGGTGAATTTACTAACTCTGTTAATTTCAACAGACCCAACCTTGTTTGTTTATTGACAGACTAATTAGTTTGATGCAGTGCCAAAATCTTTGTATGTGTTGACTAAAAAAATGAACTGCAGGGTGAGAAAATTAAGGGGAAAAATGATACAAACTTATTTCATAAACCTCCCAGAAACATGCCCAGGTGGAACATGAAAGCAAGATGGAAACAGAGGTCTCCCTCCCAGTAGACTACAATTTCACTTTGGGTAGTAAGATATTTACACCATTTACACCCTCAGGTCTGGACTTTTTTATTTGGGGTAGTGTTTGAAATGAGCAAAGTGAACTATTTTGTTAGCAAGAAATAAAAAAACATGCAGGTTCAGCTCCAGAATATTCAAGTCAACGTTAGCTTTAAGAGAATAACAAAGAGAAAAATGCATCTGAGTACTTAAAAATGTAGTTTTGGATTCAAAGGGGACCTTCCTCACATATTTAGAGCTAGCCTATTGTTCTGCTATTACCAAACTGTAAGGTGCTGCCTTTAGCCAAAGCTGACTGGTTTTTCCTAAATACATTTTCTGCCTTTAAACTCTTGCCAAGCAGGTTTTTTTTGGGGGGGATCCATTCCTTAGGGGCAAAGAGACTAACTTCCTGATGGTATCTGTTTTCTTTTCTTCCCTCTGCAGGCTTGAGTCGTAAGTGGGTATTTTGAAATCAGAAACAGAATGAATAACTCGACGTACATCAACTCCTCCACGGAAAATGTGATGGCCCTGGAGAGCCCCTATAAAACTGTCGAGGTGGTGTTCATCGTGCTGGTGGCAGGGTCCCTCAGCCTGGTCACCATCATCGGGAACATCCTGGTCATGGTGTCCATCAAGGTCAACAGGCACCTCCAGACTGTCAACAACTATTTCCTGTTCAGCCTGGCATGCGCCGATTTGATCATCGGCATCTTCTCCATGAACCTCTACACCCTCTACACTGTGATTGGCTACTGGCCCCTGGGGCCTGTGGTGTGTGACCTCTGGCTGGCCCTTGACTACGTGGTCAGCAATGCCTCTGTGATGAACCTGCTCATCATCAGCTTCGACAGATACTTCTGTGTCACCAAGCCGCTGACGTACCCTGTGAAGCGCACCACCAAGATGGCAGGCGTGATGATCGCGGCTGCCTGGGTGCTGTCCTTCATCCTGTGGGCTCCTGCCATCCTCTTCTGGCAGTTCATTGTGGGAGGAAGGACTGTCCCGGATGGGGATTGCTACATCCAGTTCTTTTCCAACCCCGCTGTCACTTTTGGCACTGCCATCGCGGCTTTCTATTTGCCCGTTGTCATCATGACTGTGCTTTACTGGCAAATCTCTCGAGCCAGTAAGAGTCGGATAAAGAAAGGGAAAAAGGAAGAAAAAAACCAAGAAACAGTTTCCCCCAGCCTTGTCCAAGGTAAAATAGTGAAACCAAACAATAACAACATCCCGACCAGCGGAGATGGGCTGGACCACAGCAAAATTCAGAACGGAAAAACCAGCGAAGAGACTGTGACTGAAAATTGTGTTCAAGGGGAGAAGGAGAGCTCCAACGACTCCACCTCCGTCAGCGCCGTCGCTTCCAACCTGAAAGAGGACAAAGCCACCAAAGATGCCAGACAGGCTTCTGCCTCCCAGGACCATGTCAAAGCAGAGAACTCCAAGCTGACGTGCATCAGGATAGTCACCAAGTCCCAAAAGGGGGACTGCTGTGCCCCTACCAACACCACTGTGGAGATCGTCGGCGCCAACGGGGAGGAGAAGCAGTACAGCGTCGCCCGGAAAATCGTCAAGATGACGAAGCAGCCCGCCAAAAAGAAACCGCCCCCCTCGAGGGAGAAAAAAGTGACAAGGACGATTCTGGCCATCCTGCTGGCCTTCATCATCACCTGGACCCCGTACAATGTGATGGTGCTCATCAACAGCTTCTGCACATCCTGCATCCCCAACACCGTATGGACCATTGGCTATTGGCTCTGTTACATCAACAGCACCATCAACCCTGCCTGCTACGCCCTCTGCAATGCCACTTTCAAGAAGACCTTTAAGCACCTTCTCATGTGTCATTACAAGAATATAGGAGCTACGAGGTAAAAATAATAATGAGAGTAATTATGGAAAGGGTGAAGAAGTTCCAAATTAAATTTTTAAAACCCCAATGCTACAGCACTTTATGCTCTTCTATGGAATGTGCAATCCAGGATGTTGGTGGAAATACTGATGAGGGGCATCGGATGCAGCCCTGAGGACTACACTTGTAAACGTTTTTTTAATAAAGGAAAATAAATCCTTAGGACGCGGGGATGTTTGAGGTATTATTCAAGGATGTGGACTGGAGGCACAGTTCCTTATTTTCTGAGAGTATTCTGCAGAAGGGCTTTAAAGTCTATGATTTTTGGTCATTCTGTGTGAAATACTTGTTCTTTCATTATCTTTTTTTAAATTTTTTTTTGCCTGTGTGTGTTAATACATCTTCATCTAGGGATAAAACCCACAAATTTTAATATTAACTGCGTGGAAGAGGCATAGGAGTATGGAAGATCATTGCGTAATCCAAATCAGTTGTGGCAGAAATTTTCTAAAGCTCCAAGTTGTCTAAGGCTGTTTTGCCACTGTCACGTAATGTTATGTAAATCATGATGAAAGGTTTTTTATGTTATTTATGACACCACCATTTCCAAAACTGCATCAGTTCTGAAAGTGTACTTAATGCTCAACATGTAATCATTATATCTTGTTTGAAGTCTGCCCCCTACCAGGGGTTTTTGTTCTGTGACACTCCATCATGTCAAAATCAAGGTGAAAAGATGTGGTCTCGTCCAGATTGCTACATGCCAAGGCTTCTTCAGCATCCATGTAAACCAAAGCTTTCGAGATGATTTTGTTCACTCTGTTCGTCACATAACATCGACCTGTGGATTTGTCTTAACCTCCATCAGCCATTTCTTCCTTTTCGTACCTTACCTGTCCAGGGCAAGACTGAATACCAAAAGTTGTAAATTCAAAGGTCTCATCCACTCAGCCACCCTGGTGGCCAAACGAAGGGTCTCAGCTGAAGAATAGAAACCAGATTATGACTAGGAAGATAAAAGGTTACATCCTTTAAAAGTTGGATGTACAGATGAAGAGGTATGTTGAGGCTTCACACAATGAATAGTTAATATTAGGTGAACATGCTCTTGACCTGTCAAAAGATGATTCTATGATTAATTTATTGAGGAAAAGAATAAAATAGACTGCCACACCACACCCATCAAGATCTGCTGAGCCTTTAGTGTGAAACTGGGCTCATTTCTGGGTGAATCCCGGACAAGATGTTTACTTTCTGGAAAAGATATTTGTCACATTGCCTTGTGTACTACCTGGGAGTCATATTTGGACTGCAAGCCAAGGGATATTATTAATAAAAAGGCAGAGAGGAAAACTGTGGTTATAGAAAACCCGTTACTGAAATAATCTGGATAGAAGTCTGGCAAGGGTTAAGTTCAATATTTTCTGCTACTCCACACCAGCTGAAATTTAGATTATTTCTGCCTGACAAAGAATTTTGTATTCCAATATTTGATGTTTACTGTAGCAAAACTAAGCATTGTGTGGACAGGTCAAAGGGTATTAGATTACTGCAAACAGAGATTTTCTGTGAGTTATGCATATTTCAGTTACCTTCTTCTTAGTAAATAACTCCCAGGCCCTAACCTAAAGGTAAATTTTTATATTTTGTTACCCAAAAAAAGGGTAAACAGTGTCCTGAGAGTCTCCTTTCTGGAGCAAAAGCCACCCACCCGGCAGGACACCAATTCATTCTGTTATTTCATTCTATGATATTAGAGTATTCCAAAATGCACTTCAAAATAGCAGCCTCTGAGATTACAGAAAAATTAATCTTGCAGAATTAAGTTTTACATTTGACAAGCTTGTTGGAACACAGTGTCAAAGCACTTTGGTATCATGACAATTTTCATGTTTCCTAGTACGAGTTCCCAGCAGAAAGTGAAAATGAGGAGGATTAAATTGCAGTAAATTAAGGCCATGTTAAACTCAGGATTAATGTGTCTTAAAATGAAGTCATTGAATTTATACCCCCAGTGATTTCATCCTAATACAACTCTCTCCATAAAGCCAAGGAGCTAATTTTGCAACCCTGACTTGCCTTGAGTCATATCCCATACCACTGTTTTCATCTTCCTGCTTGTAAGGAAGAATAACTCAATGACAAAGCCTGCAAAAAGGGAGCACTACTTGCCTTTCAAAACTACATTCACTACATTTATCTTGACAGGTCAAAGGAAAGACTTACACATTCCTAGGTTTTTCATTCTCTTACAGCGTTAAAAAAATCCAGATAAAATCCCAAGATAAAATCATATGTGTTCAATTTCTTTAAAATCTGACTTCTTTAGAAAAGTTTCATAAAGGAAACACCTGCTTCTTTCTGTCAGCAAGTGCTGTGGGTATCGATAGGACAAGTGCTCAATTTGGGAAATAATGGTTTGTAGTTAATCTTTTAACTCTGGTTTTCTGGCAGGTGTGCAAATCCTTTATTCTCACACTTGAAGCTGTCATTTGTTCATAATGAATTAATCTAACAGCTGAGGACAGTTCCACAGGTCAAGTGTGATGATAGATTACAATTATACTCCCTCATCGTGTGATATGGTGACACTCAAAATACCCCAGGAATAAAAAAAATTTGGGGCCAGAATTCATGAAACAAACAAGCAACAGAAAAATATCAGTTTGAAGCTTTCTAGCACTTTTCCCTAGCAGCACCCTGACTTTTGATCCTAAAAGACAAGGTGCTTTTGATTTGTGTTAGAGCATTTTTAAAAGGCTTGCCATACACACAGTCCTGCAACAGTTCCATGGTAAATCTACATTTGCAGACAACTAAACCATGTAAAAATAGATGACGTAATGCACCAATGCATGGATCCACAGGCATGCAAACACACAACCTGACATGGTTTAGATACATGAAAAATAACCAGCTAATGTTCAAGATATTGCATGGAATCTTGTCTGCATTGTGTGCACTGCCAGCTGCTGGGAGATGCAGAGCTAACCCCTTTTGTTATGATTATTATATATATTATGTAATAATAGCAATTATTACATTGTCTAGCCCCTCCTGAAGGCAGAGGTGCCCTGAGATACTGGGAACCTCTTGAGTCTTCAGCTGCTTGTGGCTCAGTAGGACAAAAACTGAGATAATGCTTCAGAGCCACAAAATAATTTATTCTCGAACATCCTTTGAGCTTTCATGTTTTCCTTTGTGTCCCAAACCACATTCCCCAGGTTTCACTTCCCTTCTGAGAGATAGTTCTGCAGGATGTAGCTGTCGGGCTTGAGGAGCAGCTGTCCCTGGATGACTTGTCTGGCTCCCCTGGCTGTCACCTGCACCCCATCGTCCCCAAGGTGGCCCTGCTGCTGGAGCTGCCTCACCTTCACCTTGGGCTTGGCCAGAGGATCCCGCTGGCAATCCACACGCTGTGCTGCACTGGCCACTTTGCTTCCACACAGAAATCAAGCACACTGTGCAGGTGACTCATGAGAAAAACCAAAAAAAGATACCTAACGACAAAAAGCTGCAGCAAAATCTTCTTGCCCAATCCTTTTCTTCCTCTTTCACTATTTCCAGAAAGAGGAAGACCATGGGCAGTGATTTGTGCTGTCACAGGACAGCCCTACCTTCACTCTGCAGGAAGAGAACTGCACCTTGAAGATTCATCAATCCAGTGGGCAACTTTTCTGAGTATTAATGGTGTCTGTGATCAAAGAGAAAGGAAGGAAGGAAGAGAAGAAGAAAGGAGGAAAAACACAAAGGAAGAAAGAGAGAAAGCTGAAGTAATTTTGAATATCTCTTTTCCAGCGAGAACAAAATCTACTAAAAACTTCTCAGCCTTCTTTCTGTTTGAGATTTTCATTTGATTTATTAGGAAGCACAGGATCTATTCAAAGACAGCAAAGTGTTTGAATGTTGCCTGATGAAAGACAGTCCAAAGACAACAAACACATCTATATAGGTCAGATTGCTTTTTCTGTATTTCTTTCATTCTTTTTTTGCCTTACAAACACTCACAGGGATGGGAGTGCTCAAGCGGACCCAGGGATCAGTTGTTTGGCATTCACAAAGCATGAAGGGGACAAAGGCAAGTGCTAAATCTATCAGCCCTCTGGTTTATACTCTTCTGGTGGAGTAAAAACACACTGACAAGAGAAGGTGCCTTTATCAAGTGTGGCTGTGGTGAGAGCAGCCCAGAGAGCAGTGAAGAATTCTTGAAATGGCCCAGCAGCTCCAGGGATGGGAGCAGGAGGGCAGAGACTTTTTTGGTTTAGTCTCCTTATGGATTTGAATGTCTCCATCTCTCTGTGGGATTTGCCAGAAAACTCACTGTCCCCTTCCCCAGTTTTGGCTGATTTTGGTTTTTGTTCTCCATTCCTAGAAACGAAACATTCCTGTGGATGAGCACTGCCCTGGACACGGCTCCCAGTTTCTCCTGTGGGGCTGAGGTGGCACACTTCGAATTTTTCACCTCTGTTGACACCTCCTTGCCACTTCTGTGCCCCAAAACTAATCCTGGCAGTGGCCTAGCAGGACTGAATAGGTAGAGCATCCTGACAGCCACCCTGCTGCAAGGCTGGCATGAATAAATCTAGGGGACAGAGGGGAGGGGAGGGAGAAGAGTGATGCTGATGTTTTTTCTCCCTCCCCTTAGAGTAATTCCTAAAAATTGTGGAGTTTCTAGGGGTGAGAAGCTAAAGCCTTACAGAAGAAACAGCAGGAAAACAAAGGAAAACAAGCTGTGGCCCTGTGGGTGAGGTTGTTTGTTGACAGTGAGTTTGGAGTTTAACAGTCCCAGGTGACAGCAGTGCAAGCAGTAGAAATTGAGAGGCTAAAAAGAAGTTTAGCTTTTCTTTCCCACTGGGTCTATGTGCTCTGCCTAGAGACACTTACAAGGGTATGATTTCTATACAATATTGCTTTTACCGTTCTTATGTGTCACAAAATGCTCTAGACATCTAAGAAATTTTTCTTTTTCCAAATTTATAGAGAATCTTGCCGTGAAGGAATCCGAGAGATGATCTTTAATTTGCAGTGGCTTCTCTTCTCTGCCTGTTTTTACTGTCTTGTCTCAGTTTTAACAAAAAGCTTGTCTCTTTCCTCACTTTAACAAGTGTCACCTATGTTACAGCTGCAGGCTGCAGCTTCACTTGCCTTTCAGGCACTGAATGATGATATTTAACCTCTTTAATCCCACCCAAAACTGCCTTCCCCAGCATGAATATCCCCCTCTGCTGAAGCCCAAGCTACTGTGTGGAGTGGAAAGATCCATAAATCCTTTCTGCATGGGTTTTAAATCGGAAGTAAAACAAAGCCTCACATGAAAAAAATGCCAAGTCAGTTCTTCTGTTCCCCAGTTTTATCATCTCTGTGTCAGGCACAGAGTGGATCATGTCAGAGGAAATGTTCTCGTGGTGGAATATCACCCTGCAACATGCAAGGATTAATTTTCTGCTCTGTGCTAAGGAAAGGCAGCCCTGCCCTCCCTCCAATCCCCTTTCATTCATTACTTTACCAGCACAGTATTCACTGAAAGTTCAAACCTGAGAATGAAATTTTAGCAAGGCTGAGTTGCAAATGAATCATTTGCCACAGCCAATGCAATTATTTCTCCTCTATTTTCACTTCCCTCCTTTTGCTATGGCCTCTTTTGCTCCATTGTGGAACTAGTGGGTTATATGTGCATATCAGTCCTTCCAGGCCTTATATTTCAGGGTATTGGGTAGATTATTAAACACATTTCATTCCAGTACTACCCAAATAAAAGAAAACAAATCCTGGTGTCTTTTTTGCCTTCCAAAGTTCTGCATTATCTGAAAAGTGCCATTTGCTAACTACTCTTTTTCATCTTTCCCCAGTGTGTCTCTTCTTTTTTTTTTTTTCCCCTTTATTTATTTAATTTTTTTTTAATCATACTTGTCAAGAAGCACACAGAAACTAGTGTGGCAGTAATAATGATAATAAAAACACTGGAGGGAGTGCCATGATTGCCCATCGACAGACTTTCTTCTAGCTTATCCCTTACTTCTGGTGCCACTTAACTGAGGTGGTTGGTGAGATAGAGACTAGCAATTTGTAAATACCTTTAGACAGTGTGTTTTAACATGGCCAACACCATATCTTGACTGTGTAAAAAATAATACATTATGTGTAATACTATCCAGCTAAGGTGATAATGTAAATATATCTGCAATGAATGTCAAATTACTCTTCAAGCTCTATGTATGAGGAAGAACCTCATCTCTTCTGGAGGTCTTTTTTAACTTAAGGATATGAAAAACTTGTTATTCATTTATATCTTTAAAAAAAAATACAAAGAAAAACCTGCATTCTTTTCTTCAAAAGAAAATACTACTGCAAGAAAGAAGGGAATGCATTACCTGTCTGTGATCTCCAAAATCATGGGATGACACCAGGAGCTGAGGATCTTACAAGCTGAGGACTAATCAAATCCCTGATGCCGTACATTTGATCTCATATAAATAAGATAAGCACAAGTTTATGGTTAGCTGTGTGAAGCTGACCCACTTGATTATATATACATTATAGATATATATTTATATATGCTGTATAGATATACATATATTATACACAATATTCAGACAGTGCAAGCAGGGTTTGATAAAGTCATATTAACTGGGAATTCGGACGTAATGTTGTGTTCCATTTGGAGGAAAAATGTCTGTGTTATTCAGCAGCATTCTGATTTGTTATCCAAGATGAAAAAAGAAGGTGTTTTACCAAAACAAGCCATGAAGGAATACGATGATCAAGGCTTGAAACATTTTGCAAAGACAATTAAAATTACATGCAATATATGTGTATGTACTTCTGCTGAGTTGTATTCCTAGTTAAAGCATTGCATTAAACAGAGAATTATAATAGTAAAAATGTGCTTGTATGTGGTATCTCTGTTTATTTTATCTTCCTGCCAGCTGAAATACACTGTGACATGTGACACAGTGATACATAGATGGAGGAAAATGGTTTTCCTACAGTTTTGCCACCTCAATCTTCAAGTACAGTCAGCAATATTTGCAGTTAAAGTAATACCTAACAATTTCAATTATCTCCCCCCTGGAGAGACATCTTGAGACAATGGCCACCAGGCCAGAAGTGTCTTTATTCAGTGCTTCTCTTTGAAGCATTTATTAGCAGAAAAAATGAAAGTGTAGCTACCTACATCACCCTGAGTTCTGGCAACACGTTAAGGAAATCAATAGAGAGAAATGCTGCTATTTAGTAAATCCATTAACAGTGTTTCTGGCCTTTTGCCAAGCATTGCCTGCGCTGTCTAGACATGGGAACCTACTTGGCAGCACGGGGAGATTGAGTTTGATGCCTTCTTCTCCATGAAGCTTGCCAACTTCCCTTCTGCCAACACAGAACGAGGGAAAAGAATAAAACCAGCAAGAATTATATCGAAGAGGAGAGACAAAAATGCCCCTTTCCTCCTGCTCTCAATCCTTGTTCTGTCTTGCCACCCTCTCCTTCCTCATTCTGCTCCTTCCTCCCTCCCCTGTCTCTGCCAAGTCTCATCTACCTCTCCAGGTTTCTCTCTCTCATTAACAACTTGTTAAAGGTGCTAAACAAATCACTACAAAATCAAAGCCTTTGGCTTAAAAATGTGAAGCAATGTAGGAGGGAAAGAGATAAGAAGGGATGCCTCAAAAGCCCCGGAGTTAATTCATTTAGTTTAGGGACCAAAGGTTTTCCCTGACTCCCCCTATGATTATTACTATGATTTTTCCTGCAGTTGAAAAATACTTAGAAACAAGACTGAGCAGAGATGATTGAATCCATATGGCACAGGAGCAATATTCCTAAATGGAGCATTGCTGATGGCAGCTGCACCAAATCATTTTCTGGAAGTACAGACACAACGGACCTGTGGTTTTGCAAAATCCATCCTACTAAAATGCAGCCTAATAAAAGAATAGGGAGCAAGGTCAGAGCAGCTCAATCCCTCCAGCACAGATGATCCATCTCAGCTCTGTTACAGATGGGAGGACTGAGAAGTGCCAGGAGGCCAAAGGAGCAAGAAGTCTGTAAAAGTTGCACTTTTTGGCAAAAAAATTAAGATACTCCTGGGTTGTCTGGCCAGGCTGTCATTTTGGGTAAGAAAAGCTAATCTACTGCCAATATTTCATGTCTTTCAACAGGAAGGTTGAAAAACCTTCAGCATTCCTGCCAGTTTTTTTTTTCCCCTGATGAGAGCAGAATTCAGTGTATACAGGCTTAGTTATTAATACAGTGGATGTTCCACAGAAAGTATAAACAAGGCCTTTCAAATCTGGACATCAAATCCCAGATTTTATTATGCGGTCTTTCTATAATGAAAAATAAATAAACCAAAAGTTTTCAAGCGTTTTAATTAATACATTTTTTTCATTACATGGAATGTCATTTCCTTGTATGGAAAAAAGCCACCATAATTTCATGAAAGGGAGGGTAAATGTCTTCTGTTTGGTCGGTTTTATGTCACGAACTAGACAACTACAAAATAATGGAGCTGGTTGGGAACTTTCTAGGGAAACCTTTTTCCTACTGAAAAAAGAGGATTTTTGTTTTGGGGTGGGTTTTTTTTAGTTGTTTTTCTGATTTTTTTTTGTTTGTTTGTTTGGTTTGGTTTTTTGGGGTTTTTTTTTGTTGTTTTTTTGGGGTTTTTTTGCTTTTGGTTTTGATTTTTTTTGGTGGGGGTGGTGAAGCAATAGAAGACTGAGGGGAGACATTGCAGTCTGCAATCTCCTTGTGAGGGGAAGAGGAGGAGCAGACAGTGATCTCTTCTCTGTGCTGACAGTGCCAGGACATGATGGAATGGGGAGAAAATAAGGCTGATTGGTTCTTATCCCTTTGCTGTGCATCCAGGAGTGTCTTTTGTTCTGGGAGAACATTTGCTTCTTAAAGCAGGTCGTGATAGTGATGGATAAGCAATAAATATAGTGAATTAAAAAAAATACACCCTTGGCTGTTAATTTGCCAGGAGAAGCCTTGAGACTGTTTAAAGCAATTTCCATTGCACAGCCTATCTCCTGCTATATTTCCCTTTGCCTGTTGTTCCAAGAAATCTCCTCCAAGGGGCTTTCTTTCCATTAGGTTATAGACTAATCATGAAATAACAATTCCTCAGGGGCCCAGACAGTGCTGATTACCTTCTAATGAGATCAAGCACCCCACATCTCCAGGTCACTGCCTTGAAACCATCTCTGCTTTCTCCGTGGCTGGAAGTGATCCCAACCTGTTGATGACAAACTATGTTAATGGTCAGTGCTGCTGCCCCAAAGCAAAGCACTTAAAGGAAGAGCCTAGATGAAAATGTAGAATTTAGGGAGGGAGGGTTAGGAGTTTTATCTTTCATTTCTGCTGGTTTTCATCAGGTCAGTAGTTTATCTGAAAGAAATTCAAAATTAACCTTCAACTCAGAGCAAATACAAGCCCAGTAACAATTTGTGAATACATCTTACCATGAATTTGTCAGTAAATTACTCTAGAGTGAAACTGGGAAGGAGAGGGAAAGGTGTAGTATTATACCTCTAATGACATAAGCATCAGAAAAGCGATTCAAAACTAGAAATTAAAAATTCAGCAAAATGAAAATTTCATTTAACACAATTCCATCATTTATTCTTTGATCACTGTAGGTATATCTAAATGATGCTATAATAAATCAGTGAAATCAGTGAATAGAAAAACAAGCATTGTTTCATTTATGTATATTTTAACAGACTGTCTAGTGAGAAATCATTTTGTCCTAATATTTTCATTATCATGAATTGTAGATTAATTTATGAGACAGAAAATAATTGCAAAACCTTGACTTCAATACAATCATCTACTCTGACCTTCTGCACAAGAGACACCATGAGTTACCATCAAGAGATTCCTTAGTGCAAGTTCAGAAATTTCACTTCAATTAAAACTTGTTTCATAGAAAAACTTTCTGCTGAATCTTGAGACATTTTAAAAATAATCCTGGTTTAGTGACAGCATTTTCTGGCAGGGATAATCCATTACTCTTAAAGATGTTTCAGTGATTGATTATTCCTATCTTAAACATTTGCCATTGATTTCTGTTCTGAATTTGAGTAGCTTCATCTTCCAGCCATGAGAGCCATTTGCAGATTTTATCTGCTCCTCTCATAAGCACTTATCTACTGTGAACAGGCACCATTTACCTTCAAAGATAAACGAAAAAGACATTTTACAGTAAAAACGATTTTCCAGGACTCCAGTATTCCTTGTAGCTCTTTTCCAGACTTTCCAGTTTGTCAATATGTTTTTAAAAATACCAAATAGAGCTGATTGTGAATATTGTTTTGTTTGAAACACCTTTCCCAATGTAAAACAAAGCTTTCCATAGGAACACATGGATTTGCAGGAGATTGCTGAACTGAGTGAGGATTAGACCAACAATGCAATATTTTCTAGGAATGTGGCTGATACATGTTCAAGTCATCTAAGTTCAAAGCAGAGATCTCAAATCTTTAACTCTGGTAACCAAGGATTGACCTAATCACTAAACCAGCAGTGCTCTACATTGATTGTCTCCAGTTGCAGTTATTGCACTTCTTGTAACTCACTGAATCTCAGTGGAATTAAACTGACAAAATTGTAGCTCATAGTGTTGCACAAGAGCTCTCCTGGCATGAAAATCTTGGGTTCAAATTCCTGATCCAAAGCCAGCAAAGCAGAGAGCCACAAACCTTGAGTCACACCATCTTGGGTGTCCTGAGGGATTCTCCAAAGGGACAACCATACCCAGACCCTGCTGCAGCATTCCCATGGATGGGAGCTCTGCTGGGGCAGGGAAAAGAGGTGGCTGTGGCTGGGGACCATCAAATGCACCGGGTGAGAATATGTACCCAGGCACTTTGCACTGAAATATGTTCCTGCTTAGTTTGAACGTTCAGATTTCAAAGTGATGGTGTTTGGGAATTTTTTTTTAAATCCCACAATTAAGTTATTTCTATCCAAACCTGCTAAACGCTCTTACCCTCTAACTGTAATGAAAGCTCAGTCTCTTGCTTTTACAAGTTTCTTTATACATGCAAATAAAATTCCTGGGGAAAACAGACAGCTTTTATGCAAGCAATATTTAAGGGAGAGAGCTAACATACCCATAATATTATATTTCAACAGGAAGACTCTCATTAAATGTAATTGCACATTTTAAAAGGGGTTCCATGTTCTCGGTCTCACAGCCCACTGCAAACAGAAAGCACAGAGAGCTCTACCTTCCCTCAGGTGGTGGTCAAAGGGAAGAACTTGGATAAAATGCCTGTGAAAGACACCTGGACACTTTTATCAAATAGGAAAGGCTCTCTATCCCCCATTTCACACCCCAGGTCTGTTTTACCTCCCTCAGCAGTGAGGTGCCACAGGCACAACATCATTTCCCACCAGGAAAACAATCAGCGTCACAGCAGATTAGCATAAACCCCTTTTCTTTCCCAGAGTGGGGAAATTCTTGATTACCATAAACTGTAATCTCATTAAAATATCACAAGGAAAATAGTATTTCTGGCATTCACTGTGCTTTTGGTTTCTTAATTCGCTCATCCTCACCAGGAGCAGCTCTGGAGAGCGTGGGAGGACAACTCCCCTTAACCAGAAGAAGCCTTGAAGGGCAAACAGCTCTGATCCAGGCTGCTGAGGAAGGTGGAAGAGACAATCCCCAGAGGAAGTAAATCTTCAAAGACTGGCATCAAAACTATTCTGGGGAAAAGTGTGTGTACCACTCAAGTTTAACATCCCTTTTTTCCTTGATTTTCAGCTCCTAAAACAGATAAAAATATAAAATAAGATTTTTATTATCTCCCTTTTCTACTGAGGTACTCCTTTTACAACCAAAGCCCAAAACTGGTATTGACGATGCTGCAGAAAACAGTGTATGGTTTGGGATGAATACAAAACGTGGGTAAAATACTGGCAATGATGTGAAAGGTGAGGTGGCCACAGAGCAGTGCAAACACTCCCAGTTTGCAGTTTTTGCGATGTTTGTGGAGAACAGCACTCCAGCTGAGTTGAAGCAGTGAATACCAGTTTGCGCAGACAGTTTGCTCCAAGCTTTCACAGAAAACCAGTGGTGGCTGAGGGAGAAAAGTGATGGATATTAAATAGAAATACAAGTAAAGGTCTCCCTCCATTTACAGACATGCTTGGCTGCTCTTCCTAAGCATTACATAAATTATTGGGCAGGCTGAGCTGAGCAGGGGGTGCAATCCAGCCTGGAGGGAGTTCATTTCCTCCAGCAATGCTCCCCTGCTCAGTAGAATATGTGGGACTAGATTAATGTCAAACAGGAATTACATGTTGAGAAAACACCTTGTTTTCATTCTGCTTCGGATGACAGGCCAGAATTTGGTGAGACCCTCGATAAAATCAGACAGATTGTGCTCCAAGATGTTCAGGTCCCTGCTGCTCTGGAATTTGCTCCGTCCCAGGCAGCAGCACCCCACAGCAAGCTACGATGTCAGTCTCCATGGGGTTATCCACTTGGCAGTGCTGCACATTCCTTGCACATGCAGCAATTAAGTTTTGAGCAAAAAAGAGCATGAAGCAGACAGGTTCTGTTTCTCCCACATGTTGACATTAGCTGAGAACCATGAGAGTTCAAGCAACCCACCCTGAGCAACTGTGAGATATAAAAAGAGCTTTCCTTTGAAACTGCAACGCAGTGACTAAATAAGTAAATAGTATTCCATACATATCCTGTCTCACAGAGATAGAAAGGGTATGCAGCCAACAATTACACTGAAAAGTGCATGTGAGATGAAAGATTATACAAAGCAAATGTAAAGATTATTTCGAAAGAATTTAATTTACTAAGGCAGAAACCTTACCCAAGCAACCTAACTCTTGAGCTAGAGGCACAGACGTATTTTCAAGGTATTAAAAGATGAGAATCTGTTCATGAGCACAGGATTCATAGAAGGACAGCATATTCTCCATGGTGGTCTTCCTATTATTTTTATTATTTGCATAAACTTGTAGCAATAAATACCTTCTTTAAGGTGGTAAACCAGAGTACTCTTTTACCTTAATCAAAGTGGGTTATAAAATATTGATCAGCTGCTTTGTGAACAGACTAAACCCTCCTGATCCATGTCAGTAAAGTCTCCCAGTTATCTAACTTCCTGATATAATAAGTTATTCTGCCATAAGTGGCCTCCGTTGTTTTTCATTTATTACTATTACCATTTTTATCTTGCTCCATCCATAATGATTTCCACATAGTGTTTTCCACACTGTCTTATAGAAGGTTTTACTGTTGGACTTACCAAAAGATTTAATATTGGTTTATAGCTTTACTAATGAACACATGCTCTTTCACCAGAAGTCCCTTCACCCTGATGTGCCATCTTAGAAAATCTGCAGTATCCTGCAAGAAATCAAAATTTAAAGAAAACCCAAAATTACTCTGTTCTGGGAGATATATCTCACATAACATTTATTTCTATATATTTACAAATCATTAAAATAATGTTCTCTATTCAGCTTTAGTGAGGCATTAAGTTTTCAAGTAATAGAAAAACACAGAAAGAAATAGCATAAACTTTTTAAAACAAATGGCTAATTTAATGAATGCTTCTAATCAGCAGCTATGATGTTTCACTTGCAATTAGTTAGCACAAAGATCCAAGACATATCATTCAGTGGTTGAATTTTTTGCTCTGTATCCCAGACATTTTAATGAGAAAGATTGAAACGTCCACCACCACCTCCTTCCTACACATCTTTTTTTCCTTTACTGGTGATACGAGGGAGAAATCAAATATTGTTCTTTGTATGCAGTCAGTCACTGATTAAATGCAGTTGCCTCCCTCTATGTATGTCCACAGCCTTTTAATACATTTACAAGGTGTCAAATTACAAAATAAATATTAGCCCTAGGCAACAGAGGAGAAGAAAATACAGTTTAGCAAAATAAATGCACTCGTACTCATGGGTCTCAAAGAGATTCTCGGAGCTTATTACAAGCGCCAAAGAAATCTAATGAAACTTCAAGAGGATTTTAGAAAACAATCATCATGCTGTTACTCTGTGGACAGCCTCAAAAGTATGAAGCTAACAGAGAAGGCACTTGAAAAGAAAATAAAACATCTCTTTTAAATTGAGTGTGCCACATGTCACAAAGCCAATAGGAGTATCTTATTTCCACTGAAAGCAGGAAGGATGGGAAACATATTTTTCCTGATAAACAGCCCTGCTGCTAAAGCAAGCGAGATAATTCCGGGTACACTTGTCTTGGTGATGGCACCTGCCACGGGGGGAAAAAAAGACATCCTGAAGTCCCAGCTCATTCCCACCTTTCTTCTGAATTCCTGGAGCTCATAAATTACAGGAACCTACTGGGAAAAGGCTCTCTAAGCTCTTCCTTACTTTCCCTCTCTCCTTAGGATATTTCCAAGTCCATAAAATGCTATAACCCCCTTTTTTATCCTCCCTAAATGTTAACAAGCTGCCCCTAATACTGACACCATAAAGTCTAACACTTCCCTAATTGCTCCTCCTTCTGTGGACATTAAATTCTGAAGGTGACAAAGTAAGAAGCTTTTGTACATTTATGGTTACACTGCAGCAGGAAAACCTTTACTTCCTCTTCCATATGTGTGGGAGCACATGCATGTGTGTTTATATATTTCCTATATATTTCCAGCAGGTTGCCTGGTGAAATCTGATCATTTCTGTGTGTTTATTTGTTGTGCACTAAAACTTCCCTTCAAAGAGCCCCAGGGCCCTGTCTGGGTTGCTGCCCACAGGAATGCTGCAAGGGACAGGGAGAGCTTATTTCCAGTGTCAATTTAGCTGCAATAAAACCGCTTTCACTGTCCCACCAGGGAAATAAATCTGGAACTCGTGGCTACTGTACGGGTTATTATAAAATAGGTCAGTGACACTTTGAGAAATGAACTGTATTCATTCTTGCCTTGCAATACAGTTGCAGGGAACTTGAACTACCTGGAGATACGCAGGAAATAACAAGGAGGAATTATTTAATTATCAGGTAAAAACAGACAATGTGACTGAAATCAATCTTCACCTTCCCAAACTCCTTGCATGACATCTAAATCAAGTCAGTTCCCCATCAATTTCAATTTATCCAATAATTATTCTCCATGCAGAATCTAGGGGTTAGTGGGTACCTCTCCATCAGGATACAACCAGGATGACATTTCAGAAGCATCTCTGACTTGTTGCAGTCTTTCCTGTAGTTGTTTTAGGAGTTGATTTCCAGAGCCAAAGGGAGAGACATGGTTTGAGATGCTGTGACACATCCCTCTCACTCTGCTACCTGCACTCTCAGGGTATGCCATGGCCTGATGCCTTGTAAAAGATCTCAGTCAGTGAGTGCAGTAATTGTGCCATGGCTAATGGGACATTATCTTCCAGATTAATGCTTATGTCTTCCACTGCCCCTTTAATGGGAAGTTTTGGCATGTCTCTGCGGCAACTATAAAAAATCATCTTTATTTCAATTTGAAAAAAAAATGTGAAAAATGAAGGTTTTGGAAATATTTAAAATAAAAAAAAATTATCTCCTCTGTGGCAACACTAAATAGGTTTTGCAAAACAATTTCACTAAATAGGCTTACCTTTCCCAACACCTTCTGACATTAAAAAATTGACCTATGGCAGTGATTCCAACCCAAGGGTATTGACAAGACATCCTTTCAAACAGGAAAGAGAAATAACAGATTGTTGCTGAGCTCTGGTTCAGCAAAGGATCTTGTGAGAAAATATCTTCAACTCAAGAGAGCTGAGATTTTTGCCTGGGGAGACCAGGAGGCTAATGTCATGTAGGACCCATAGCAATTCGATTAGTTTGAGCAAAATGGCAACTGAGGTTTCTTTAAAACTTGGAAAATGGATTGTGACATATTTACTGCCTAAGCAACTCCATCCCTGAGGTTGGCTCCTCTCAGCCCACACCTGTTAGTGTGAGTAGGAGTGCCACAGCTGCAATTTATTGCTGCTGTAAACGAGTCATTTTGCCCACTGGAGGAGTATTTGTTTCCCTACTGTTGCCTTTGGAGATGGCAGAGGTTGGGATGGGATGGGATATTCCATCAAACCTTCCAGTCTGCCCCTGCAAAGTGGTATTTGAAGTGGGGATTGCTTTCCTGCTCCAGCTGGATAGGACACCACAGTCATCAGACCAGCAATTCAGAGATTTCAGGTCACCATGAACAAAAACATACAACAAACCCCTTTAAAGCCTCAGTGTCTCCTGAAATGCTGACACCTCAGAGATCAAAGACCCTACCAGGATATGCTCTCATGTTTTCAAAGCAGTAGGATTTCCAGCTTGGAAAGCCCCTATTTGTCCACACAGTGCCTCAATCAATTGCTGCATGGTTTTATTTTGTCTCTTCTGTATTTGCCAGACCCTAATGCCAACTAGAGCTTCCATCAGCTATGGAAAGGTTGCTATCACTAATCCCAATAATAGCAGCAACTTGCCAGGCCTCAGTTGTTTAATGGACTTGCAAAATGCACACAGCTAGTGATTTCCTTCATCTGCTGTCAGAACTAAGGTCAAAAATAATCTCAGGAGACCCCAAACTCGACCTTTTCAAAATTTCATCCTTGTCAAATTTTACTGCAGAAGATAAATTATCGACGCAAGCAGTGGGAGAGCAACAGCTTGATGTGCTCAATGCCTCTCATTGATTCAGATAAAGGGACATCTGCATGTCAGCACAAATCAGAATCAGAAAACGGGGTGATCCATCAGTGGGATCACAGCAGACGTGCCAGCTCCTGTCCAAAACGGCCCTATTGCCATCAGCATTTCCCTGAATTCATTCTTCACTTTCCACGAGCAAGAGCAATGAGGCAAACAGTAAAGTTTCCATATTGCCTCCCACTCCTCTACAATTAGCTTTGCTAATAAATACTGTTACAGGCTCTATTCATTGTGGGAAAGAATTGAGAATTGTGCAGGAAACCTATTTCCCCTCAGGCCATAATTTCATTCCTTAACATCATAAATTATGGTTTTGTTTGGTTTGTTTTGTTGGGTTTTTTTGGTTTTTCTGGGAAGGTTAGAAAATTCTGTGGTGATTAATAACATCACTGTTATTAATTACAACCCACCAAAATATATATTTATAAAATAAGGAGGGAGTATTCTCAGTGGGAGATTATTCTGCTGGAGAAGAGAAATTACTTAGGAAATAGCCATGCCTGGATCCACGGACAGAAAGCAATTAGAGCTTTTCTCCAGCGTGTAGAAAACAGGCAATAGTATAATTGACTCCTTGTACTTTTTGAAATAAACAGTATGATAACGCACAGAAAACATAACTGTGATCACTTGTGACAAACTAGAGTCAAGTCCTGGGAAACCAAACGATGATAAAGAAATATAGCAAGACTGAGGGAGGCAACAAGACCCTGACATCAGCAGCAGATTAGAGAGCTAAACTGACAGACCACTTACAAATAATTATTCAAATGTCCTTACCATAGCATGTGAAAATATTTCCCTTTTTGATCTCACCCTCACATGTTACATATTCTTTTTACTCTGGGCATGAACAAGCATGAGGGAAGCGACAAAGATATTTTATAAACAGTCTCCACACGTGGTCCATGTGAAACACACAACACACCTGCAGTAGTGATAGAACAGAATTTCCAAAAAGAGTTACATTCTGGATCTAAAGAAAAGCTTGTAGATCCCTACAGGGAGACAGGTAGGGTGCTGAGAATCTTTTTGCAGTTCACAGGCAGTCCGGGATCAATAATGCATATTTTCAGTGTATATTCATAGAGCTAGAAAAACAGTGAATGCTAACTGAGGTGTTGTGCCATCAGTTTTTGTTGGCAGGCCAGGAGCACCTGCCCTGGAAAGTCAAAGGTGAATACATTATTTAATCCAGAAAATGTGGCAGTCAAACCAGAATTCCTCTCCTTACTTCAACCCTTTTATGCCCACGTTCAACCAGAAAGAATAAATGAGGGGAAAAAAAGAAAGGAAACAAACACAAGTATGACTCAGTTTGCAGCCACTGCAGCTTCAGCTCAGTGCATCCTTTGTGGTTTGTGGCATTTAATTACGTTTCTAGGGCTTTGAAGGCCATTTTTAAAATAATAAGACAATTAGATTAAAGTGAATAGTTCTACTGACTGATCTATGCTTCTTCTGTAATTTATATTTCCTGCAAAGTTTTCAGATCACAATAAAAATGCATTTTTTGTCACTAGTTGAAATAAGTGACGTTAAATATTGCCTGGAACAGGAGACCAGTGATTTTCAATTAACATTAAATAGGAAACTGTTTAATATCAATTGTTATTAAATGGGCAAATTAGCATTAAATTAAAGCTAATAGCGCAGGCAAAGTTTTCCATTAAGCAAGCCAATATTAAGTGCATTCAATCTTTTACAGTATCCACTATTCTGCTTCCTCCATTGAAAGATGTTTCTTGATAAATAGGCATTTATCCAGTTTATGCCCCTTCAGCTACCAACTTCATCTGCTCTCTGTTATAAAAATTCAGTGGATAAGGCATTCTTGCAAATTTTGCTGTGCATTATTTCTGTGGCTCCTGCCAACTAATTGTCCTGTTCTTTGAACTTCTTCTTTGAGTTTCATCTCACACGTGCCATTAAATACTTTTTGCTGTTCCACAGGATAAAATCATCGTGTTTGATGCTTCTCCAGTTTAAATGAGGGCCAACTGCTGATATCAATACAACAGCACTGCATAGGAAAGAAACAAATGTGGGAAAATAGTCAATACTGTTAAAAATTCTCAGAACATACTCCTCACTTATAGGAGCTGGCAGCTTCTATGATTCAGGAATCATTTTTGAGAAGGAGCAGAGCATGAAAAAAAATATGGTCACGTCAGGATGTTTATTTACTTGCTCCTGGCTGAATAATAAATAGGTGTTGAGTCTCATGGAGGGAGGGTTTTTGCCATAAGTTTTATTCAAACAGAAAACCTAGGAGAAATATATGTGCTGGACCATATCTGAAACCTACATGTTTGCAAAGAGATGAGGGAGGACAAGATGACTCTGTACCTCTGAGATTCTGAAGCTCCTCTGACAACTTGTTTGTTGGGTATGTTAGGATACAGCTTGAAATCTGAGTTATTCATAACCAGAGAAGCTGTGGGGTTTTTTTAGTGACTAGGTGAGCCTTAAGCCACAGAGTGAACAAGACGTCTTGGAACTCTGATTCCCACCTCCTGTTGTCACAGAGATCAAGTTCTTAAACTCCTTTAACAACTTTATCAAGCTAACTTGCGAGTTAGCATGGCAGTTTCACGAAAGAAGCAGCTGGGTCTGGATTCTTGAGTTAGGAATTCAAATAACTTCCCAGGAGGGAAGCAGAGAGATAGGTAGTGTATTTATGAAATCACAGCATAAATACTTACATTTTAAAAGAAACTTTGCCTTTTTCTCACCTAAAGACAGGGTGTTCCATAGCTTTAAAATGTATTTTTCAGCGAGCTTCTGAAAGCCTCATCCTGAATGTTCCCATACAGCTGAGCTGCTTTACTTGCAACGAGAAGCAATTCCTGCCACCTAAATGTATAAACACTTAGCCTCGCTGTATTGTCTCTGGAGAGAAAATAGAACAGCATTATAGAGGAATTCTGTGCAAAACAACTTGTCCTGTGCTTGTGAAGTGGCAGCATGTTAGAAAACCGGTGTGACAGTTTGATGGGTTTCCATGGGAACTGCTAGACTTGAATGCATGGGTGCACAAGCAAGCTTGCTGGGTGCCCATTATTGCTTCAGAGGAAGGGAAAAATTACATTTCCATGACAGCTATAGATTAGCTGAGCAAGTCTCTTTCCAAAGTGATGCATTTGCAAAAATAGATAAGCGCCAACCAGACTGAAATTTGTTTGTGCTTTATACGGCAAACTGCGTAATTTGATCTCCCCTTGAAGATGGCCATGTTGCAGTTTCTGCCCACTGAGTGCTTCACCCAAGATGTTACGGTCTTCTGCAAGGTAATTTTATGGGGAAAAGATTAATAAAACAGCAGGTGGGATGGAGAAACCGGAATTGAAATGGAAGAGTTATTCCCTCAAAGAGAATCACACAAGCATTTTCGACACCAGTGAGATATGTAATAGAATAAACCCCAAATAGGGTTTATTTGATAATCCTTTACATTCACTGCACTTGTCTGCTGGGCTGTTTCTAAAAATCTGAGCATAACCAGGCTGTCAGCTCCTGCAAATCACAGTGCTTTGATGAAATGAGTGTAATACTGAAAGCTTCCCGAAACTGGAGATACAACAGAGTACTTTTCAGTGGGCAGATATAGATTAGGAACAGGCTGAATTGTGCCTGGTGCCTGCAGTGTGCTTTCTCCCTGTGAATCTGTTGCCTTTTTGTTTACTGAGCACAACTTTTGACTAAGCAATGCAAATGCCAGAATGTCACTGTCCCACCAAGTGAGAAAGGTGATGAACAGTTCAGGAGATAATGGCAAGGAGGCTTAGACCTCTGAAGAATTGTATAGGAATATACTTTGGGATCCAACAGGTAAGAAGCCTTTCAGATGCCACTTTCAAAAGATTCGTGGTATCCGAGCAAAAATCTCACAGAAGTCAATTCACCAGTTTCAGCAGACAAGGAATTTGGTTTTACATACACGGCAATACTCAGGGAGGAGATAAATAGGCTGTATAGAAGACGTGTAAGAGGAATTATAGAGATCCTGATGCTTCTGGCCTAAGTCCAAAGAACACAAAGCACGGGTAAAAAACCTCAGATGTTTTGCTATTTTTGCCTAGATCCATGAGTTTCTTGCACAGTTGGAAGTGAAAATTTTGCCAGTACAAAAGATTCTTCTGGTACTCAGAGTTTCTGAGAAAAACCAACTTTTCAGGAGAGTGCCTTCAGGTATTGTGCTCTGGGAAACAGCTCTTGTGTGTCCAGAGGATGTAACTACATCCCTGAGCTTGCTTCTCTGAAGGGAATCTACACCCAGGGCGTTTACAAAAGGCAACAGAGACAACACTGTCACTTATTGAGCCCAAAGAAACCTCACAACTACTTAGGCTTACTCCTGCACAAACCAGAACAGCCCAGCAAGTCACCAAGATGTCCATCAATGAGTCACTGAACAAAGGTTAAGGACTTTTTGGAATGGACCCTCTGAGCTCTTGCATTGCCCAGAAGGGCTGTAGATGTTTAGATCAGATTTTGGATCTATATAACCATCAATTAAAGCCTCACCTATAACAAGTCCAACCATCTGGAACAATTTTTTAATGGATCACTAGGCATATATTTAAAATGGCTTTGTAACCTCCTCAGCTTCAGTGAAGACTATTCTTCAGTCACTTAGATTATTCATTACACTCAAACTCAGATGTCTGAAGTACTACCTGTATGCATTTACCTGTGGTTGGGATGTCTGAACTCCCAACAGTCACTGGAGGTCTAAGTCTTGCCCATTTCTCCCCACACTGGAGGTACAAAGTTTTGGGACCCCAAACGTTGTCCAGTGGGCTGAAAACAGGACTATTTCACAGCTTCAGAAAAGGCACCGGTGAGTGTTTGGTGCACAAGTCCATTATAGCATGTGGTACTTTTCCATTATTTCATTTGACTGAATCACAGCTTCAGGATAAAATGATGTGACAAAAAGAACCTTGTACAAATGTATTTAGTATAATGGCTGGATGAGCTGACTCTAGGAGAATCTTGCATGTTCGAGCAATTTTTTCTTTCTGGCTTTTCTTGACACTAATTCTGTCTCTGGCTTCCTATAATACATCAATGATATGGAAATTAAAGCATGAGTGAAGATCAAACAAAAGTCACAGTACTTGAATGCTGTTATTCTTACTTTCCTGGATGAAGTAATTTGTATTACAATAACACAAACTTAGTTACCCTAAGCAAACATCAATGTTGGAAACTAAAGACACAATACTGAATAACAAGATGCTGGCTAAAGGACTTGCAGGACATTTTTCAGTTAATAAAACATATGAATTTGCCATATTTTTGAAGACAAAGTGCAAATCTGGAAGCCTCAAAGTACTATATTTTTGAAAGGTAGCAAAAGATACAAGCTGTCAGCAGCACCCCGTAACTTCCATTGTAATACATGCATGTAATGTTTACTATAGATCTTATCTCTCTACTGATAAGAAGACTTTGACAAGTAGAAAATTCATTTATTTACCCATTCTTAGCTGCAAATTACATCCTTCAATCCTTTCAAACCTATCAGAAAGCACTGGTCACATAATGGGGTTTGAATATAGCAAGGGCTTGCTCTACACTGGATATAACAACTCTCTATGTGGAATAAGAGTACCATAAAAATACATTAAAAGAAAAATTATGGAAACAACTAGAGAAACACAAAACAATTCTGGAAAAGCACATTGAACTGGGCAGTGGACATCTGAGTTTCAAGAGGTTTAAACTCACACACTGCTTGCATTCTTACCAACATGCGTGTTATCCGAATAACTGCTGTCACATGAGAATGTCCCAATATACAATGCCATTCTTTCAAGTTTTGCACAGGGTTACTCAAAAAAGAGCCTTAGAAAAGGTTTCCACAGGCCTGGAACATGCTTTGAACTTAGGTTCTACAGTTTTCACTCATAGTGAAATGAGATACTGTGAAAAAATAACTTTGGCCCTGTGACAGCAAATTAATGAGTGCTATGAATAATGCATCGAGCAGAGTGATAACATTCTTGTCTTTAGTGTAACAAGACAAGAATCTGGAGAAGCACTAAAGCATGTCATGGACTACTTGCAACCTCTGCTTGACTTTTACAAACTCTCCTCAGCTGTTTTGGGTGTATTTTGCAAGGGACAGCAAACACTCCTGGCTGAAATAGTTATCCCTTCTGCAGATGTTGAGGGATTTTCCTTCTGGGAAAAACTGGCCTCGTAAGGTAGGAGCAGCTTGTATTTTCATGGAGGTTTCACTTGGAATACAGATATGCTATTTTGTGAACCAGTAACCTGAATGAGGGACACAGATGTGCTCGATGTGAAATGTACATTCAGTTAGTCTGACCTAATTCTTCAGAGTCAGCCACAGCTGAGGTGCCTCAGGAACAGAACAACCACCACACCAGGAGCCAGCTAAGGACTTGCAAATCCTCTGATTCATTATGGAATTATGCACACACTTTTGGAGTTTAACCAAGCAACAAATAGATGCAAAGCTTTAAAACAGAGTCTATACTTACATTTTGGCATGTGCTACAAGTCTCCCAGAACTGGGGCACAAGCCAGTAAGAAAAGCTGCCCTCATCAGGGACTCGTGTACTTTGGTGTAGCTTTGTAACATGAGTAGCACAAGCTGGGAAAATAGATTTCCCATTGTATGTGAAGATGGTTCACTTCTCAGCAACACTTCATAACTGTAGGCTGTTCAATTAAAGTTTGACTGCCACAGGATTCTTTTAGACTGGCTCAGCGCATCCCTCAAATTCATGCAGCATTGGAGTTCTGGCTGGAGGAGATCTCTGGATGCCTCTGCTCCTGTCCCCCATAGGAAGCAGGGCTGTTGCCAACACTAGGTCAGATCAGATCACCTGTTGCTTTGCCTGGCTGACTCCCAAGAACTTCCAAGGACAGAGAGTCCCTGACCACTCTGGGCAACCTGTTCCAGTGCTGCACCAGCCTCACAGTGAAAAAGCTGTTCCTAATGTTCAACCTGAACCTGCAAAGCTCTGACATGTGACTTTTGCTCCTTTTTATACTACTTGCCACTGCTGAGAAGAGTTTGTCCCAGGCAGCTCTGCAGGTGGTTCTATTCTGTGGTTAGTTAGACTAATCTCTTCCCCAGGCTAGACCTGCCCAGCTCCCCAGCATGTCCTGCACAGCCTGTGCTCCAGCTGTCTGATAATCCTATTAGCCCTCTACTCAATCATCTCTTTTCTCTCCCTTTCCTCTTGGGCTGCAAAGTCTGCAAACATGAAACTACTTCACCACTGCCAAGTTATCACATCCCCATGGCCTGCTGGCCTTGCTGCCATTGCCCACTGTGCAGTTCATGTTGATAGCAGTGAGAGCACTGCTAACTCACAGCGTGGCACCTTCCCACACTCAGCTCTCGCACCTGCTCTTCTCCCTGCAGAGCTTTGCATTACCCTTCCCTCACTTCATGAAGTTCCTGTTGGCCCAATACTCAAGTTTCTTTGGGTTGGAACTTTGCTGTTGAGCGTGTTAAGCATTCCCCCAGTTTAGAATCATCTGCGAGTTTGCTAAGGGTATGTTCTGTCCCCAAAGTTGAGAAATGTTAATACAAGCTACAGGAATTAGTACTGATTAGATGTTTTTCTGTGGTGCTCCCATAGCTCATGTGAGAAAAATGAAACATCCCAGTCAGGATTTCTAGTTCTCAAGAAACATCCAAGTATGGAACGCCAGAGTCCACAAAGCAGAAACATCTGCTGAAGAGCTCTTGCTTGTTGCAGCACATGTGCTCAGGATGAGTGCAAAATGAAGAGAGGAAAAGACATGCTCAAAAAGAATTAGTTTGACAGCAGAACACATAAACTGGCTAATAAAATGCGGTTGAGAACCAGCTAAGTGAACAGTGCTTGCCATTTTCACTTTGTCTACAGCAATTGGATTTATCCTCCCCAATGTACAACATACCTTTTGGCACCTCAGAGGTAGAAACTGAAAACAAAAGCTTGCAGTCACTACTATTTTACCCATAGGTTTCTCCATACATGTAAGGAATCATTTTTTCTCTGCCAGGAGAATATTTCTGCAGGTGAGTGACAGCTGATGATATCCTGTTAGAGAAAGTGTAGGTTTCTAGGACCAGGCTCAATCTGCACTCAGATGAAAAAGCAAGCAAACCACCTCTTGTGCTGTGCACAGCCTGATGTTTTCTTAGAGCATTTTTCCTGATTCACTCTTCTTTTCTTCTTCAGGAAAGGTACCAAGCAGGGTATTTTCACTTAGCACAAGAGATTGCATTTCATTAGAGTAGAAGATATCTCCATTTTGCTTGACTCTACATTTCACATATTTTTCCTGAGGACAAGAAAGCTTCAGCATGCCGTATCACATCATATTTTTGTTGCTGTTTGGTCATGGCAATGGAAAGGAATATTTGAGACCCACAAGAGGGCAGTTCCCTTGATAGAACTGAGAACTCACATGCGTTCAGAAACAAACTCATACATTTTCTACTCCTGAAAGAGGGAAGAAAAATTTATAAGGTTGAAGTATCTCTCCTCAGGATGATATTTTTCCTTGAAATTCTGAGTCAAGGAGAACCTGAGAAATCCTCTTTTAGCACCAGGGATGCACTGATATTTTCTTTCCCCACATATGGTATCTCCACTCATTTTTCCTCCTCTCATCCCACAGTGTCGTGCAAAGCTGTGCAATCCTTCCTTGTAGTGAAGAGCATTTACTCAGGTGGGAGTTACACCTGCAAGTGAGAGCTGCTGTCAGAGCAGGTTTTACATGTTTGATTTGCTTTTTGCCATCAATTTGTACGAATTATTCCTGAGCTAAGTCTGTATAATACATTAAGTCGCAGGTTCATTTCCTTGCAGGTGTGTGCTCAGCAGAGATCCGTCTATAAAAGCTGCCATCAGCTATTGTCAAATCAGAAGTGAGAAATGCTATTAGTGAGAATTGTGGTTCTTTGCTCAACTAGCTATGAATCAATGCACTGTTGCTTGTTTATTGAGTTAGAGAATATTGGCAAAATGATACCATTATGCCCAAGGAATGTTCTTTCAATTTTTCCTTTCCTCGTAATGACACTGAATGCACTGTCATTGTGTAACTGCACTTCCTCTGGATTCAGCCAACCTGCACTGAGGGGTGCGTCACAATTTAGAAGCTAAAGTGATGAGAGCAGCTCAACTGAACACAATGGCCAGGCAGAAGGCAGCAAGCAGACATGAATTGCCCTAAGTTATTTATTTTAGTGTGATCTTCCTCACATTATTCCCATCCTCACGGCACTCTAAGCTGTGCAGCAGCTCAGCAGCAGGGAAATCCTCCCTGAGCACAGCCTGGAGTTCCCCAGACCTGGGAGGTTAACAGGGCAAAAGAGAGCAGCTCCCTTCCCCTCACCAGCCCTGCAACGGGAGCTTTGGGACTCAGTAAAATATTTTTATCTTGGGAATAGAGCAGTCTCTCGTAGTGGCTGTTCAGCAGGCACATCCAGGCAGACGATGCAGAGGAGAAGCCAACTGGAGCCATGGTATTAATAGCTGTGAAGAAAAGAACATTATCATGTCTGATACAGTTATGGACAGATGGCCTGCTTGTAGCACAGTAATCCTTCAATCCAGTTTCAGTCAGTGAAATAAGTCCTCTGCCTCAATATAAAACACACCAAATAATGACTCAAGGACCTTCTGCTTCCTTTCCAGGGACAAGTCTCATTACAGAAATAAGTTCACTTTTTTGGCTGTTTAAATCAGCAGCTTTTCCTACGTCGAAGAATACAACTTGCCATCATATTTTTCTATTTCTACACTGCTTTCCTGCTGAATGTGACTCCCTTTGCTCCATTTTTGCTGCCTGCCCTCCCTAAATTGCAAGGTGTCTGTGAGAGCCCCTGCAGAACGCAGCAGCTTGCAGCAAAACCCTTACAGGAACAATTCCCCTGCTCCCTCCCACCTCCATTCCCCCAGTGTCTGTGAAATCTCAGCAGTTAGGACTTGTCAGCCTGCACTAGAGATTTGCATAGCTCGGCTTGAAAGAAGCCAGACAAGGTGGAAAAGAGAGAATTTTTTTTTTTCCAGGTACTCTCTTTCTTGACAAGTTGATGGGTTTATATAGGAAATATAAGAACACGATGGTTTTTTTTTTTTTTTTTTTAAAGGAAGCAATAGTTAGAGAGAAGGTTTGGGGGGAGGTACTCACGTGGTAGCTGAGAGGCAATGAATCACTGCTGGCATGTGTCATGACAGCATCTTTGGACTGAGCTAAAACGCCTTGCATTAAAAAGCCCTGAGTTGCTTGGTGATGGGCTGGGCACACTGACCATTCTGAGACAGGGCTGATGGCAGCTTGGATGGTTTTGGACTGCTTGAAATCCCATTGGCTTCCTAGCAAGAGTATTCACACAACACAGTTTTAAATATGACCTTGGAAGGGCAAAGTGTGAGGCACACTGTGGCAGGGTGCCCTCCCAATCTGTCACAGCTCCAAGTTCCTCCATGCATTGAAATCCAGCAAACCCTGCATTCCCTGCCTGCCCTGCTCCATCTCTACAATCATTAATAATAGCAGAAGCTTCTGCGCTGTCTTGTCTTTTATCACTCGCACAGACTTGTATTTAGATTGTTGCTAATAGCTGTGGCTGCTCTTTCCTTAGAAAAGATCTTAGAAATCTTTGCAGCATCCAAAACTCACATTTTCCTTTCTATGCCTACTGCCAAATCCATTAATTACTGCTTTTTTGGGCTGATTCTGCGCTGTAATTCAGTGATCTACCATTTAGTGCATCCTCACACCTGTATGGATTATACTATATCTCAGGTAATTTCTAAGCCATGTAGTTCAGGTCCCACTAGCAGCCTTGTTATTATAAACAAACACACAGCAAATTAATCCACACAATAGTGCAGCTGAAGAACTGCATGACTCTTTGGCCAGTCTATAAAATATTATCATTAAAATTGTCTCAGATATCCATATGATATTTTCAAAGTGCAAAAATGAATATAATCATAATTTACTGGGTAGCACCACACATATGTACTCACTCCTTTGTACCTTACTTTGAAATGAAACAAAAATTCATTACTGTGTCAGAGTTAAAAGCATTAAATCAGAAACAGAAGGTAGCCACCCGTCAGCAAGCTGTGTCCATCAATAAAGAAAAATAAAGATTTCACGTGATGAAAAATATCTGAGACTGAACACTGCCCTAAAGTGACTCATTTTCCTCTCTGCACCATTTCCTGCCGTGTTTGGATTCATGACTGAATTCACACCGGCATGAGTATTACAATTTCAACCTCTCCATTTTGGCACTGCCACCTCTTTAAATCCTCGTCCGCGAAGCGGCACACAACTCCACCTCAGAAAGCTCCTGTGTTTAAAAGCACTGCTGCCACTCACAGCAGAGTGACAGCAGCAGGGATGAAAAGCAATGGCCAAACAATAGGGATCAGCCCAGCCCTGCCAAGCTGCCCTGCTCAGCCAGGTTGCTGCTGACAGCCTCTGAAAGGGCTGGTTGGAACAGGGACTGGAAGGCAGCTCTGTCGTCTGACAAAGCAAGTGGATGTGCTGCAGGTCCTTGTAATCTGTGATTTCCCATCTTTCAGGGCTCAATCATTGTTTTGTTGTAGAGAATAAGGGGTGGAGAACAGAAGGGAAGAGGCTGGGTAAAAAGCTCTTTCATTCTTCCCTTCTTTGGACAGGCTGGTTTGGTTTATTTTATCTTGACTGGAGGAGAGGATGAAACAGCCTGCTTTAGGACTTGTGTAAACATTATTAACCGAAAAGGTTTTGTTTGCTCTTCCCCTCATGATTGAAAGCTACAAGCTAATAAAATCAGCTGTCGATTTTAGAAATGCTCTTGACTGTGCACTTTGGATACAGCTGCACCTAACAGTTGTCACTGTTCAGAAAGCCAGGCACCAACGACAGCCTGGCCAGAGAAGTGGATTAGACTAACACTAAGCAGCAAATAAAATATTGCTGATGTAACTGCACCAACACCACCCTTTTTCTTCCCTCTTCTCTTCTTTGCTCCAGCTGGAGCCAGGCTCATTTCTGTTCTCTCCCTGGCAGCACTGAGTATCCCTTCCTCCCTAAGAGATTCCCTGTTCCTCTCCCTCTTGAGAGCTCTGAGATTCACTTTTCGTTGTCACTGTGTGCTCTTTTCTAGAAAGTGGGACTCAGACCTGCTATATGCACAGCATGTTTGCTTGACTATGGATGCTGCAACCTCGCTTTCTGCCCCTGTGTCAAAATTACAAGAACAGAGCATTAGAATTATTCCGGAATAATTCCACTGACAGAATATTTCTGGAGCACAACTTTGATCCCAGAACATTTGCTCTTTAATTAAAGCAGGTTTATCTGGAGCCAGTTTGTGCAGATGTAAACCTTTATCCTGGAACAGTTAGTGCAAAAATGCTTTTTCTCAATAACTGTCCTTTCAATCCCCACACACTGCCATGAAATAGAAAAAAAAACAAAAAAAAAGAAGAAAATTCACTGCATGAGGGAGCTCTGGTCAGACCATCCCTAAGGGAAGTTGGATTAATGAAGAGGCCCTGCTCCAGCTTCTTTTTTCTTTGCCGCCCTTCAGAGAAAACTTCCAAATCACAAAGTGTTTTCTGGATGGTTTTCACAGCCTTGCTGCCAGGCTGGTAACTGATTCTACCACCTCATTAGCTAATCCATTCCCAAATTAAATATGGACTGGATTCAACAGGCACATATACAGGAAGGGGTAAAGTAGATGAGTGTAATGGAAGTGTAATTGGTTTTAATGTGATGTAATGTCAGTAAATGCTCTGCATTAATTAGTGTCCCAGGGCAATCTGTCTGGTCTCCAACCTAACTGCTCATAGACAATGTAGCTTATGGAGAAATATATACAGAGAAAGCTTTTTTGTTATTCCCCTGGTATAAATGTCAGAATCAAATGACATTGGGATGGAAAAAGGACACTGAATGAAGCAAAATGCCTAGGATGGCAGTGTGGGGGGTTTTCCCATGGTCCATGAGGTAGATTTGCTCTCACTTACCTAAGGTTTTATCAGCACAACACAATGACTTGTTTTTCCCCCAACACTGTCTCAACCTTCCCTTGATTTTCCAGTGCAGATGGCAAGGGATAATACTGTGACAGATGCAAAAATGGGATGTAAGTCCCCAGATTACCTGACAGCAAGCACAGCAGGAAATTCCTGAAGGTGGCTGAGCAGCAAGAGCTCCCCACGTGCAGCCACATCAGGGAGGACCAGAAGGGATAAAAGCCAAAAGTTGCCCTGAGCAGTGACCCTGCAAAGCACTGCACCACGTGGCAGAGACCCTCTGCAAAATCAAAATAAAGGTCTTATTCCTGCACAACAGCACAGTCTGTCTGGCACCAAATCTTCTCTAGTCCACCTGGGAAATTATACTTTCTAGCATTTTCCTCCTGTGGAGGAGATGATGGCTTCGCTGGGAGAGTCAGTCAGCCCTTGGGCTTCCTGCTGGATGCCTGGGGAATCACAGCAGAGTGTCTTGGTGACACTGTGCTTGCAGAAGAAGGACATCTCAAACAGCAGAGACAGCTCAAAGCTGGAAATGTGTTTTCACAGCTATGGCAATAAGGGGATAAATTCACGGAGTGCACTCTGTCTTGAAAATTGCATGACAATGTAAAGAATAAGAGTAATGAGGGAAAAAAAGAGTAATGATGTATTCAAGACAGAAATAAGTGGAGACCAAATCATTTCATTATAAGCTAATGATGTGTCTTTTGATTGAGTTCACTTGCATCGTAGGCCAACTGCATATTTTTAGCCACAACTGAAGAGAAAAGCTCCAAGTTATTACTAGTTCTCCTGAATTGCCTGGATTTTTTCATTTTCCTGGAAAGCTTATGTTCTCTTCAGCTATGTGTGGACACAGTAGTACAATTTTATTCTCTGCCCATGGGGTCACAGGACACAGCAGCCCAGCAGCAATGGCTGCTTTGCATTCAGAGTACACAACACCTTATAAAAAAGTTAAAAATCCAACTACACTACAGGAAAATAAAAATTGATAAGCACATTCCCTTGGCAGAAAGGCAACCTTCCAGTTTATGCTTCAAAGTATGAAAAATAATTATCTGTGCAGGGGTTTTCACCTGTTACTGAGATTTCCCAGCTTCAAATAAAGAATTTTGTAACTGTGGAAAATGAGGGCATGATGGTTCAATTCCTCTGATTGTCAGGCTTCCATGTAGCTCAGTGAAAATTCAGCCAAAAGCAAAAAGACACGGAGCCTCAGATAAAACCAAAAGCTCTCATTACATCAAGTGTAAAATGTCTTCCACTAATAGTAATTCAGATTATAAGTGGATTCCCTCTGAATGCACAGATGCCCTTTTTTTTGTTAGCTCTCTGGAAAGAACACAGCAGCGCGGTTTGCTGACAAAGGAAAAAAAAAAGTCAGAATAAATAGCTCATCTGTGCTAATTTTTGAATCTGAAAATGTTATCATTTCTGCCAGCAAGGCAATTCTAATAGTTTCACTGACTCACTTAGGGACAGAGGCTGAGTTCATGCCATTCTGCAAGTGCACAGCTGAAAAGCCACCAAGAATTCACACAGCAAAGCCCTGCAGAAAAAAAATGCTTGCAGTTACCTTCCAATAACAAAAGCACCCATGTAGAGCTGCTGTTCGGGAACAACAGACATAGAGGAGTGGGACCAAAAAAAAAAAAAAGTGAGGATTACTTTTTTCCTTTAAATATGAGAGCTTAAAAGCACTAACATAGGACTGATACATGACATGTCAGGCTTTGCTCAATCCTGTGACAGGTTCCAGAGTAGAGGAGGGCAGGAGAATGAAAGGATGGCAGCAGGACAGACTGCCAGCCTCCCTGGGAACCCCTCTGGGCTCTCTGGGCTCTCCTCAAGCTCTGTTTCACTGTGCTCACTGACACCAGATTGCAACAGCAGGGAAACTGAAGGAAATTTTTTTTTAAAAATGCTGGAGTATGAGACTCAATTACAGCTAAACCTTGAAAGCATTACAAAAAACACGAGGACAGACGTGCAGGTAAGTGGTGAAGTCCAGCAAGCTCTGTGTGCTGCCTCTGCGTGGCCAGAATGTTTTGTGGTCTCATCCATTTCTCTTTTTCTGGTTATTGTGCCACAACAATCTGGTTTATCTGCTGGTTTTTGCCTTGTTTTGCCTGGTGGGGCTGGTTCTGTGAAGCAGTTTTACAAGTCAAGCATCATCCCAGCCTTAGGAGTTGTTAATATAAACAGTAACCACTGGCATCAGGGGAAAGAATCAATTCAGGGAAAGGAAAGCAACCTCTGAACTTCTAATTAATATGTACTGCCAGCTTAACAGCTACATCTTGGAGATTTCTTAAATTACAGACTGCAACTTTGCATTTGTCAGTTCAGAATGTTTTGGGGTATTTTTCCATTAATTTGTCCAATAACTCTTTGAACCTGTTTAGATTTTTAACAGTGATAACAACCTGAATAGGAACAGTTCCACATCTTAAGCATACACTGAGTTTTTAATAGAGAACCCACAAAATGCACACATAAGCCATGCAAAAATATATTTAGATATAGGCTCTATATTGAAATCTATATGCATATACTAAAAAAGTATAACCTGCATAAACATTGTGTAAAACAGTCATCTGCAATATATTCTCCACCAGGGCCAGATAGAAATTTAACTCTGCAGGGCATCATTAACACAAACAGTGGATAAAGAAATAAAGCAGGCTGAAAACATCAACTGTGTTTCTCTTCACCATCCCACCTTATTTCTTTACAGCCCACTCTTGGAGAGCAATGGAGATAAAAGCTGTTCCAAATGCTGTTTGTAAACATGATGCCTCTTGCAGAGCATCCTCCCCCTGGGATGCTGCAGTTGGGTAAAGAATACCCAGGATTAGGTCAAACCCAGGCGTTTCTCAGAGGGTCAAGAGGGAAGATATCTACCTGAGGCAGGGCTCAGAGTTCTTCAAGACCAGCTTTTTGGGAAAGCAGCTAGTGCTAGCTCTTCATTCACTATGTTTTCTTTCATCTGCATAAGAAAAAAAAAAAAAATCGATACTTCCTTCTAAATATTCCCAACATTCAAGCAATTAAAAAAGGAGTATGGAAGGTTCTAATTAAAAGAATTCCCCCACAGAAAGTTAATGAGAGCAGAAAAGCTTTTAGCTTCATCCCATGACTGTTAAATATGTGTTTTGGAGCCAGCTCTCCTGATGAGGTGAAGATTAGAAAGCAAGGAGCTTGAAGAGGTGTAATGTTCTTTGCCAGAGGGCAGACAGCCTGAGCAGAGGTCTCTGAAGTCCTCCAGCCCTTGGCAAGGTATGAGCATGGCATGTTCGCATCTTGCTGGGTGTTTACAGCGAGAAACGATGCCAAGGAAGAGTTTGTTTCAGCTTCTTATGCCAAGCCAAAAGGTACCTGCAATGCGTTCTCTTGCCCTTTGAAATCTCTTGATGCAGAGCTGTTGGCTGCTCTGAGCAGCAGTCTGCCCGATTTTGGGAGTGCTGCTCTGCAAGCCTACCTGGCAGACTAAGAAAACAAACTATTCAGACAAAGATGCTTTCCCTGGCAGGAGGCCAAGGTGTGCACTGCAAGCACGAGATACGCGTAGGGAGAAAACTTATCCTGTCATCTCTCCAACTTGCCAGGCAAAACCTCCTGCAAAGCATTAATGAAGCCTAAAAGCTTAGTTTTCTTGTGGCTCATTTTCTTTGTGAACTTTACTGTGAATCTGTTGCCTTTCTTATCCGGTGTTTATCCATAATTGCTCTTTTTGTCCGTTGCTCACATAGTTCAAGCTGACTTGCTGGTGTAGATAGTAGTTATCTCCTTTGTCACAGAGGTGGAATGACTGGAAATGACCAATCACATCCATGAATTGCCCAAATGTTCCCAAAGCATGGCTGAGGTCAATGTCAATGTCTTTTTTGCAAAAAGAAAATAGTGACATCTAGGAATGCCAGATAGTACATCCCAAATTACATGCTGGTTGGCAATGCAAAAATTCAGATTCTTACACACACACAACGGTTTCTTTTTCTGTGGATATGTATAAAGTGTCTCTGCATGTCTAAAGGCAGTTTTATCTTCTGCTGTACCCACTTCTGGCAGGAATAATGGTGTGCTGTCTTTTTCCCATGTTTTTCGGGTTAGTTTTTTTCATCTTCAATATCCGTGAAAACTGGACTGTCTGGTCCTGCCAAGAGATCTGTGGGATCTGTTGATTCCACAGCTCAGAGACCA
This sequence comes from Grantiella picta, assembly GCA_013397955.1. Taxonomy (NCBI): domain Eukaryota; kingdom Metazoa; phylum Chordata; class Aves; order Passeriformes; family Meliphagidae; genus Grantiella; species Grantiella picta. The sequence goes on along the minus strand of VZRM01003821.1, from coordinate 233,109 downwards.
GGTCAGTTTTTCCCTACAGAGACAAAGAGGTTGCTAAAACCATACTCAGAAACTTAAAAGCAAGTTCAATCTTTCTGTTCAAAGATGACATGGTTTGGCTGTAAGTCAAACCAACACCATCTCGGGAATGATAGGATCAGAGGATGGTTTGGGTTTGAAGGGATCTTAAAAGTTATCAAAAATCATCATACCTTCCACTAGACCAGGCTGCTCAGAGCCCCATCCAACCTATCCTTAAATGTTTCCAGGCATAGGCCATTCACAGCCTCTCTGGGCAAACTCTTTCAGCGCCTTATCATCCTCTGAGTAAAGAATTTCTTCCTAGCACCTCATCTAAATCTCTCCTCTTTTAGATTAAAATCATTCCCACTTGACCTATCACTAGCTGCCTGTATAAAAAGTCACCCTATCTCTTTTTTACAAACCTACTCTAAGTATAAAAAACATGTGGCAAATTCAGCACTCCAGCCTTTTTGCTCTAACTCATGGATGTGGCAATTCCAGATTAAACGGCTGGACTTGATGATATAAAAGGCTTTTTCTAACGTCTGATTCTGTTTCCCTGCGCTTAATTCTGTTTTTCTGAAGCTCTGTGCCACTGGCTGACCCTGTGGATCAATGGCACAGCCTGTCAGCTGCAGCCCCAGTTCCCTTTGGCGTTGTTCACACCTCCCAGCTGGCACTGGCACAGAGCTAAATCGGTGGTTTTGTCCTGGCAGAGACTCCCACACGCCAGGAATTTGGCTGGGAGCTCCAGTCAGTGCAGCTGCTGCTATTTGCACAGGGGGAAGAGCATTGGGTTGGTGACAACTCACCCACAGCAAACTGAGGGCAAATGAGGGACTGGGGTGTGCAAAGAGTGGCCTGTGGGTGCTGGGATCATTTTGTTCATGTTGCCCTTTTCAACTGAAGAATTTAAAAGGGATTTTTTTGCCCAGATGAGCTTTTCACAGGGAAAAAGTAGTTAAGGTACCAGTTTGAGCCTCTCAGGGGATGCTGATCACCTAACCCTAAATCTGTCAATGGGAAAAGCGAGATAAGGAGTGGTCCTGCAGAGCTGTTCCCGAAGCATCCCCATGCTCATTCTTCCCATGCTCGCTTGTTTGCAGGAATTACTGGCTTGCTGCTGAGAAATGCTGCCTTGCCCTGGTTCCCAGCGTGGCCATGAAAGGAGCGGGAGCATCCATGTGCACCCTGCACTCGCCCAGGCCAGGAGCTTCCTTCAGCCTGCTGTGGGACACAAAGGACAAGGCTCGGCCTCCCTCCCTCCTTCAGCTGAGGGAAAGGCAACAAAAGCGGGGACTTGGCCTCCCCTCGCCTCAATCCCAGTGTCAGGGCCAGGGAGGAGGCACAGAGACCTCCACCATCACCTCAATCCCAGTGTCAGGGCCAAGGAAGGAGCACAGAGCTCTCCACCATCACCTCAATCCCAGTGTCAGGGCCAAGGAAGAAGCACAGAGCTCTCCATCATCACCTCAATCCCAGTGTCAGGGCCAAGGAAGAAGCACAGAGCTCTCCACCATCACCTCTCACCTCAATCCCAGTGTCAGGGCCAGGGAGGAGGCACAGAGCTCTCCACCATCCCCTCTCTCCCCCTCTGGTCCCTCTCAGCTGTGCTATATGGGCATTCCCTCCATCTGGCCAAGCTCTTTTGCACTGGGACTTCAGAGCAAATCACTCACTGCCACAATGTGTGGCTCTAGTCCACCAGCCTTTTACATATTTGGATCCCTTTCTTCAGTCCCTTTATTTTTTTAAAATCCCAAACACTTTTGAAGTGCTGGCCTACAGTTTAGCAGCTTGCAACCTTATTGGAAGGGCAAACTACCAAGCAAAACTCCAGCCAGCCCCATACACCTCATTTCCCTAAGCTCCCTCAGCACCTAGCAAGGAAAGAGGCCCTTTCTGACATCTTTCAGATTTGCTAAATTAGCCCTCTAGTCTGAATCGCCTCCTGAATGGACTTGTCATGCTCCATTGAGTACAGAGGGAGCTTAAGGACAGCCTCTGAGATTAACCTTCGACCCCACTGATGGGGTGGTGGATGCTGAGCACTGACACACTGCATGAAAGCCTCTGAATCGAAGGTGTTAAGTGAGTGTATTACTGAACTGCACCATAAATCACAATAAAGGCTGTTCCACCTTTGTTTGAATTGCTGCTAATAAGAACAGCAAGTAGAGTATATTCCTGGATTTAAGATTAGACTGTTTCTCATCTCCCTTGATGAATAAATGCTGTAGAATCTCCCTGCAGAGTAAGTGCTGGGAAATACGAAGGTGGCTGCCTTTTCCATTGCCTTCTTCTTACTCTGTTGCACCACTTCATCGTGACCCTCATGTGAAAGGCTGCAGGGCACCCTGCACAGAAAGAAAATTGACTGGTCTTTTCTCTTTGCATGCGAGCAGATAGAGCAGCAGCTTATTTAGGGAGCTTTCCCGATAAGACAGCAAGTAGCAGTTGTGATAACCCAGGCCCAGTTCAAATTCAGCTACTTACAAACCAGTCTTTATCTGAGGGAGTGTGTGTTTTGTCTCTGAGACACTCGGTTATCCAGGGGGTGTGATGGACCCCTGGCAGCAGAGGAGGACAGCAGCAAAGAGAACAAACAGGGTTTGTTCTCTCTTCCCCCCCAGCTCAGGATAAATGGGGAGCTGCTCTTGCCATCCCTTTTGGCACTGGGAAGTGTCCTGTTGAGTCAGTAGGACTACGTGCACAGCACTCACATAAATCGTTACAGGAGTGAGATATTACATAGTTTAGGATCCTTGTGCCTTATGAGTCTCAACACATTTTTCCATGCTGAAAATGGGCCAGTTCACGTTTGGAATACATTCAAAATCAGGTCCTGAATTCAACACAAAAACATTTTAGTATATCTTGTTAGATTTACTAAATATATGTGTGTGTGTATATATATATGGCCTATATATTTTTATATGTCAGATATACTTGGCTTAGCTTGCAGCCAGTTCCAGCAACCACCCAGGCCAACCTGTATTTGGGACAGGATTTTTCAGTGCTCCAGGATGTGTCCTTTCTTGTGTCTTTTTCTAACACACGTACCCAGTTTTTTTGATCTTTATATCAGAGATTCCTTTCCCGCTTTTCAAAATCACTTCTCCCCAAAATTTCTTCCCATATCTTCTAGCCCCACAGAAGTTTAAAGATTATCCACAACAGTGACTCCAGGCAATTGCAGACACCATGGACACATTTCTTCCCTGGTAATCCCAGAAACCATGAATCCCGAGTCAGAAATGTGAGGCATAAGCCCAGTAGAAAGTGGAAGAA
>VZRM01003821.1:204184-229603 GCA_013397955.1 Grantiella picta | reverse complement strand
GAGAAGAGAAGAGAAGAGAAGAGAAGAGAAGAGAAGAGAAGAGAAGAGAAGAGAAGAGAAGAGAAGAGAAGAGAAGAGAAGAGGGATAATATTGCCTCGTGTCAAATCTCTTTGGCTATAACCTCCACCATAAATGCTTTGAGAAAATGCAAGGCTTTTTCTACTGAACAGAAAAAAAAAAGTGTCATTACTGACCATTTCAGATCCAAGATTTCATCTTTTGCTCCTGTGGTAGAAATGGTGCAAAGCAGCAAACTAAAAGTGGTAACTAAGAAAGCAGAGACTGAATAAACACAAATAAAAACCATTTTTGCCAATGGAGACAATAATTTCAATGGTGATTGAGCAGCAATGAAGCCTTCTGTAATTCAGGGTACCCAGTAAGGATGGAGATATTTTTCTGTAAAAGATACTCTGTATGTATATTCATATTTCATGTCAAATCTCATTTGACCACAAATGTAAAAATCTTTCTTCAGAAACGCTCCCAGTGAAGATTTTATAACATACTTGTGTTTCACTACAAGATTATTTTCTTCTTCTGTTTGGGTTTCACTGGAGACAATTAGTACAGGCTAACTAAGAAAAACAGAGAGTATCTCATTTAGATGATTTCCCCTATCACCCTAACAGACAATAATGGACAAAAAGCTGGATTACTACTTTGTGAGAAGGCTCCATCCTGAACATGAAGAGTTCATTTTGTAAATTCTCTGTTTTCAGTGAAAATGAGGTGCTGCTGCAAGGCAAGGGATGGAGTGAGTGTCTCTGTGCCTGTGCAAGGGCAGCTGATGAGCTCAGATATCTCACATGGGAGTACCAGAGCATCTTAAAACTCCCTCACCACTCAGTCACCTAAAAATGTAACTTACTAAGTAGGATATTGAAAAGGAATTCAAGTTTTTCTTTTGTAATTAAACAACAGTGAGTATTCAGTCTCCTTTCAAGGATAAGATTTAGGTTTCTGAGTCCAGTAGTGGTTTGAAGAATTTACTGTCAGATTTCATACCTTAAAATACTTCATTTTCTTCCCAACAATTTCAGAAGCCTGTATCAATCTCCTCGTCTCGCGAAAAGCGTGAAGCATCTCCCTCTTTTGGCAGTGACTGATGGAATGACTTTCATGGACTAATTAATTCATTATTCTAAGATTTTAAATAATAGTTGGATACAGGAAAAAACCCTGAAAAATTATTTGGAAAACAAAGTATATTTAGAAAAAATGACAATAAAGCAACTACAAGAAAGGAGATGAAATTAACATACTATGAGTAGTACCTGGATTTCTGCATAATTCTTTTTAATTCATTAATGTAATGTAGCTTCTTTGTTCTACTCTTAAGTCTTATTCATTTTCATCAAACACACACACATTAAAGTCACTATTAAAGTAAAACAGCTGAGCATGACTGGGTTGGGAATAAGCGTTTACCTCTGCTTACCTGATAGTGTAATTTCTTAAAAAATCAAATTCTTCACCTGCAATCCATCATTGTGTCAATACTACACAGATTGAAATAACTGTACACTGAAAAATCTGCTTTAAAGAACTGAAAAGTGCCAGGAAATTGGGACAGGCAGCATTTAGTGTGCACAAACCACAGAGATGTTTTCTGCTAGAATCACTTCCTGGCAGACTTCTTTCTCCAGACTAAAACCTCTTCTGAATTTACAAATTTGTTTGTGTGACAAGCAACACCTACAGACGACTAAAATCAGTACAATGAAGAGATACCGTTAATTACTTCAAATTAATTTAAGAAACTCCAGAAACAGTTCCCACAACCAAATGAGGACACCACGTGTCTGTGTATTAGTTTATTGGATTCTTTATCGCCACTAAGAGCAAGTAAATTATGCTGATACAATTGGTAAACATATACATTTGCTAGAGCCCCCCCACAATCCCACAGAGCTAAGGGAAACATTAAGGGATGTTACAGGATTAATGCTTTCATTCTACAATATGGATATATGGCTTTCATACAAGTTTTTAAAAAATTGAAAAGGTAACACACTGCTAGCTTACAAAATCAATATACAAACTGGAAAAATAAAAAGGAAAAGGAACAGGAAAAAGAAAGGAACCCATGAGAAGATATAATGTAGCACTGGTTTAATAGATATATACAGAATTAGAAATCCATTGAACATGATATTCAGGCTTTAATTTGTTATTTTGACTTTCATTTCTCCTTTCGGTATTACACTCAAACTACAAGCATTAAGACAGTTTATCTCTTGTATTTTTCCATCTTATTTTACCCATTTTCCTCACTTTTTATTGGCAGAGAAAAAGCCTTTCTCTGCCTGGGTTTCTATGTTCCCACTTAACTGAAGCAGTTCATCCCCTCTGAAGCTTTGAACAAAGCCCTTCCTCATACTTGGTGTGACAGAAGAGAACATCACTGTGATAGTAAGTCCTTTTGGCCATTTCATTGTCATGTGTTCTGCATTCCCCTCGGACACAGCTATCCTTAAACTGAAGTGCTGGCAAGAAATCCAGCTCTTCATCCTACCTGTGCATCCTCATTTAAACAACACCACAGGACCAAAAGGTCTCTCATTTCAACCACAGCCTGACAAGGTGGCAGCACTGGTTGGGATTCACATCTAGAGTTATGCATGCACCCTTCTAGAGTTCTGCTTCCCCAGATATGTGTGGATTTATATATGCAGTATGTGTATTTAGAGCTGCTCTGGACTATCACAGCCAATCCTTCAGCTGTGAAAGTCGAGGTGAACCACTTAATTATAGGAGTGCAATGAATGACATAATGAGAAAAGTTAAATAATGTCTTGTTGCCAGGTAGATTAGAGTGAGTGAGTTCAAGCAGCAAAATGAATTGAATGAAATTGGCTGTGGGCAGGACAGCCCTGCAGAGGCTATCCATTTTCCTAGCTTTCCATCCCTGAATTCAGAGTTAAAGGTTTTAAACAGTCTTTAACTTTCAATGACCTTCTGAAATGGGAACGCTTGTGAGCCTCTGTTTTATCTCATCAGTAAATCCACTCATTGGACATGTTTTCAGTTTTGTTGCAGGTTTTGTTTGTTATTCTTTTAAGAAAGGACTAAAATCTGTAGGTACAGGATTTTTCATACACAACTTACTCAAAGCCAAGTGATTTAAAGGCTAGGAGATACTTACAGAGTTTTTTAGCCATCTGGGACTCCCAGACGCTCCATATTTAAATGGCAAACTGCAGAAAGGGCTAAATGATTGTACAACCCCACCAGTGAGATAATAATAGTCAAATACAGTTGAATTCCCATGTTTTCCCTGATTTTTGCTCAGTTCAGAATGACAAGGCCACAACACAGATGGCCACGTGTGAAGAGTAGCTGCAAGAATCCATCAGGAAAATTATTAGACTTCAGCACTGTTGCATTTTGGCCTAAAGCAAAGTTTGATGCTGCTATGAAGGAGAATTACTTCATCTTCTCCAAATGCAAACACCCATGGGTGGAAGAGCATTTATAGGTTTTCTGTCATGCTCTACACCTGCTAAGGCAAGTCTTCTCTACCCCTGAAACTCTATGCACCATGATAATTTGATGATAAAAGAGGACAGAGGTAAAGGATACAGCTTGTTGCCATTACTTACCTAGTTAAGGGGTTTCTCTGTTTTCTGGATTTTTTTCCTTTTTTTTTTGGTTTTTTTTTGAAGGAGGACACTCCTGCATCAGTGTTTCTAAATTTTGAGATGAGCATTTGATCATTTCTGTCCCCTGGGAATTCTTGACCAGGTTGAGTTATGAGGAAAGTTTTACCAGCAGATCCAGGGACTCTCTTTGCTCATTATCATCCTTCCTTGTCCATTGTCATAGACTGATTAACAAGTTGCTGCTGTGTCTTTTAATTTCAGAAGGACACAATTGGATGTAACTGATGGTATAGCCTTCCTGGGGGTGTTTTGCAACAATCCAGGAAGAAATGGAGGATATAGTCTGAAGGATGAGGAAATATCAGCAATATCCACAGAAGTTTAGCTGAGAGGTAGAGTGCCTTAGCAAAACTGACAGAGAACCTATACATGCTATCAAAATTAAGGATAAGCATAGGAAGGCAGGCAACAGGTATGATCTGTCTGCAAAGGTGAGAACTCAGTCACAGGTTCAGAGGAGTGCTGTCCTAGAGAATGAACAGAGATTGAATATGAGCTACCAACCCCACTGACATCTGCTTCCCCTTATCAGGATCTGGGAGACACGACAGACTGCTGCGTCGTATCAAAACTGTGAACACCTCACCAATAAACACAACTTCAGAAAAGTGGTGAGTTTACATTGTGAATGTTGCTGCAGTTCCTAGCCTGAGGGAAATTCAGGTTGTCGTCCCACTCCCAACATCAACATTAGCCTACATGTGATTATCTCTTTTTGACTCTGCCTCCAGTTTTGGCCCCTTTTGATTCTGCCGCCAGTTGAACACTTTCTTTTCAGGCTGGAGTGGGACTTTACTTCTCTGCAACACTTGACATTTGATTAGTTTTCATTAAGGCACAAATCAGGGAAAGCATAAAAACAAATGTGCCAACCAGTAATTCTGCCTCCTGCACTTAAGGAGCATGCTAAAAAAGTTTGTATAAAATGCTCCTGACTTCCTATCTGTCTCTTCTTGACCACATCTCCAAAGCTGTCTGATGATACGTTTTATAATTATATTTACTCTTTCATTTCTTCTCATTTTTCTCCTTTGAAAAACAGTTCAGCACAGAACGTCATTATAGAATTAGCAGATGAAAATCAGTAAATTACAATTTAGTATCTACCTGCATGTACAACAAACATTTTCCCTTCCTGGAGCCTTGCCCAGAAGTTTTGCTGCACTTAATAGACTGTTAAATAGGCCAGGCTGACAAGCAGTGATTCGCATTCACTATGGGCATTTCTGTCAGAAGACATGCCTAAGTCAGAAAATGTCCCAATCCTCAAATACTCTTTTAAATCAAATTATAGACAGGCCTAAGTGAAAGAAGCATTGCCTCAGCTTACTTAGAGAAAGGGAATGGAGATATACCCGAATATATTTAGGTTTAAACTCACTGGAATCCAGAGTCTGGATGCAGATTCACCCTTCGCTGATATTCAGCATCTCACCATCTCTTTCCTAAGATATCTGAGCGCCCAGAAAAAGGCTCTCATTTGGGGGATTTTTATCACCTCCCCACACTCTATTAGAGCTGTAGCAAATGAAGATGTGAACCACTCCTCGAGAGGGACATTCACGAAACAAATTTCTGTCAGTTCAACTAGGTAAGCAACACGTCTACACTAAGTCATTTTTCACCGTAATAGGATAGCACCAAGAGGGTAAACATGTATTTCATCTGCAGCAGCTGCTCCCACAGCACTGCCAGACAAGCTTGCCCTCCCAAAGCAGGGAGGGTAGAAGATTAGAAAGCAAATAAGGAGAAGTTTCAGAATGGGTGAAATAGAAACCGGTCAAGACGGGTGGGAAGAGGTTTTGTTCAGAATCTTGTCTTTTGCTTTCTTGGTGTCCCTAGTGAAACAAGGGCTCCTGTTATGTACCTGGTACCTCCCCTGAGAGCTGACCTGACTGACCTATTCAATCTTCCTCTCTTTTCTGCCATGAATTACTTTATTATCTCCTGCATAGCTGGAGTTTCCACTCAATGTTTCCTTTTGGCTTATTGGAAATTTTCTTCATTTTAGATTTATAAACTATTACTCCAATTGCTGTCAGCAATAAGATGCCAACATAAATCTGAACATACGTGGCTGAACAGTACATGAGAAATCTTCTCCTATTTCACACCCTTTGCTACATTTTCTTCCTTTCCTAGCATGATATTTTTTGTTTTATTTCTTTGTTTTCTGTAAACTCTCTCCACGAAGGCCCTATGCCACCACAGGCACTCGACTGGCTTCCTTCAAAGTCTGTCAGGAATGTTCCTTCAACAAGCCAGATGGGCAGCTAAACGAAAGGACCACAAGGGGAAACACAGGGGAATTTATTTTCTTTATACTCCCGGAGGTGGAAATAAGAAGTCACATCTAAGGTTTGCTAAAGGATAATCAAAGTGTTGGTCTCAGCATCATTCCCAAATCCTGCCAGCTCCCTGTGAAACGTGGACTAGATTAACCAGCGTGAGGCAATGGTGCAACAGTGTTTGCACTCAAAGCTGAACCACTTTAAGTGAACTGATGCAGCATTTAGACAGACAAACCTTTGGTGAGTGAAAAAAAAAGAAGTTTCTTTCTCCCTTTGCTTTCTATCAGACCTACCAAGCCATTAGTTTAAGTCTGAGGCACAAGCACAGGTAGACCTGATTAGACCACGAACAAGCCCAATAGCACCCAGAACCACCGAAATATGAGCCTTCATGCTTTTAGATTTGGTCATTGCACATCCACCACGCACGGGGGACAACTTTAATTGTACCACAGCCTCAGGTGTGTCTAACAGCACTGCCAAAATAACAAGGACATCAACACAGACCGCAAGACACACCCAAGGAGTCTGGGGAGTAATTGTGAGGTTAGTCTACCTGAAGCTAGGTGCAGCCTTGGCTAGCAGGCTTGGGGAGTGTTTGGGAACAGGACTTGGCTGGCTGTGAGTCCAGATCAGCCCTACCCTCCACCAGAGAGAAAGGAGGGCAAGCTCTGCAATTTTTACACTTTTTTTTTTGTCATAGAAAATGGGAGTGATGTTAGTACAGAAAAAAAGACCCTCTGCTTATCTACAAGCCAATCCCAAGAGAGAAATGTGATTTTCTCAGGTGAACACACCCTGCTGCAGCTTCCCTGAAGTCAGTGGGTACCATGCAGGAGGACAAAGGAGATCATTCCTCCTGACCAGCAGGCAAACCTGCAGCCTACAAATGGCAAAGCTAGCATCTTGCCATCCAATTTTAAGATTCAGAAGTCAAAAGCAATTATTTCAAACTTAATTCAGGCAATGAAATCCCTTATGTTTCCTCTAAAAATATTGGTCCGCTTGTTGTCAGCTTGTTAAATAACATTTTACCTTGAGACAGACCAGCCATGTGTCAGATCTTTTTTCTACTTTGTGACTTTTCCTCAGGAGTCATTTAAATTAGGTAAAATTGAGCAAACTGAAAAACAGCTGGTTATGATTTTTCTTTTTTTTTCTGCAGACTATATTTATTTAAAAAAAAAAAATCACATCTATTTTTATGTTTACTGAGATTTTTCTGAGGTCTTTTTGCTTATGTCAAAATGGAAGAAAGCAAAAGGTAATGGGTTTACATTTCCCTTCTGTTTTACTCAAAGATAAACCAAAATTAATTTCATTCCTATTGGTTTCAGGTCCCACAAATTGTCCCTTTTTTGGTCAAAAATATGAACTGCCTCTGGTGGTTTCCAAACAGATTGCTCCTTTCATTTCCCACCAGACATACTATTTTTTACACTGGCTATAATTAAAATCAACAGGAATATTGCCACTGATACAAAAGGGATCTGGGTCAGGCAGAACCACAAATACTTCAACTAGATATTTTATGAAAAGGATTTTCTCCCTTTTGTCAAAATGAACCAACAAAACACAGCATTTTTCAGCTGTTACAGGTAAAATGGAGGACACTACCATCCACCGGTACTGAAATGCTGAAAAGTGGAAAGTTTTGTCATCGTTCCACTCTGAAAAATCATTGCTAGAAAATCATGAAAAATTAGGACTCTTCTATGTCCAATTGTCGGAAGATTTTAGATTTCCTGCCGACATTCAAAATATGCTTAAGGAAAGGAGTGTTGCTGCTTTTCACCTGCAGATGGTGACATTTCAGAATGAACGCTCAGCACACACCCAAGGAAATTCCATACCTGTAAATACTCCACAAAACGCTCCCACCCTTTCCTTAAACAAACAACTTCATACAGTTCTGCAGTTGTAATCAGAAATGAAGAAACAAGCCTCAATTTTTTTCAGCTCTAAGGTCCCAATCTTAAACAGAAATGCATCCAGCCAGAGTGCTGTGTTCATACAGGGTACCCCTGGCTTCAGCAGAGCTCCACAAATGCTCAGGTTCTGCTTGCATGTACTAATTACCAGATTGAGACCTGTGGCAAGACTTGAGAAAAAAAAAATTAAAAACCTCTACATTGTTCAATATACAATAGACATAATTTTCTAAATGAGTTTGGAGTCCTTTATTATAGGCCTCTAAAAACTGTTGTTAGGGTTATACATTAAAAATACTAAAGTAATTTTAAAAAAGGATTTTTTTTCCCGTGTTTGCTTTTTTTCCTTCTATGGTACCATTAAGCTATAAATAATTTTAGGATAAAATGCCTAGGGATAAATGAAACTGTTAACTGATCATGTTTGCTGATGTCCCTTTCTCACATTGCCCAAGTTGTCTCCATTAATCCAGCATCTTCTCTTGCTTCTTGCCTTCCTTTTTCTTCTTCTTGGATTCTGCCAAGAAACAACAATAACCATAAAAAATTAGTGTCTGGGAGGCACTGCAATAAATTTAATTTAACACCCGTGAAATTCCCCTTTTTTTCTTCTCCATGCACACAAGAATTGTTTCCTCATTTTGAACAAAAGAAGGGAAAGGAGAAGGAAAAGAAGAAAAATAGCAGGAAAGGCTGAGGCAGTGGAGAAGATGGAAAGGGAGTGAGTGGCATGTTCCTATCTGAGTGGCTGACCCTGCTTGGCATGCAGAGCATTGTCTCAGGAACTCGCTCGGAAAAGAAGAAAACAGCAGGCATCTCCTGGAGAAACCAGGTCACGGCTCAGTGGAGAGCTGGAAGAAAGCACTGCACACACAACCCACACAGATCCTCTGCCCCTGCTTCCTCTCTGCCTCATTGTAAGCCTCTGGCTGCCTCGGAGTGTGCCAGCAGCTCCAGAGCATGGGGAGAAAGCACTCTTGTTCCTCCAGCTCCTCACTGCCAGCCCTTCTCCCTGCCCTGGAGAGACACCTATGTGCCCTGGTGATGATGATGATGCCTAAAGGGTTTTGCTTTTTCTTTGTTATATGCCCTTTTATATATTTTTATATCACCTTTCTATATTTTCTCTGCCCTTTAAATATTCTCTGTACCCTTAGCCTACATGCTTGTCATTTTTGCAGTCTGATAGTCTGGCTTAGTTTTGGGGTTCTGCAAGGCAGAAAGACCAAAAATTCACAGTAAGAAGCCAGAGTGATCTGTGCTATCAAACGTTCAAGGTTTTAACCTCTTCTCTGGAACATATTTTGTAAATTGGGCCCTAGGTTGATTTGGAGGAGGGTTTCTTTAGAATGGGGGAACATTACTCCGTTTATGAGGTTTCTTTTTGGGGGATGCTAGACAGATATGCCAATTTGCAAGGTCCATAAAGTTGTATACACATTATACAGTTATATGTACATATAACTAGATAATGTATATGCAATTATATATATTATATAGTGAAGGGTTCCTTTATGAGCTACCTATGATAGAATTCAGGGTGCAGTGAGGAAGAGGCAAAGCAAAAAGCAGGATTGTTGCAAGCCTTAGAATTATTCACAGGATTAAAACCTGTGTGGTCATGGATTAGCACTGAACCCACTTCTGTTGGCCCATAATAACCAGTAACAAAAATTCCAGTCAGGGTCTTAGTGAGTAAACAACTTCATTTGATGAGCAGAACTTTCTCCATGCAATTTGGAATTGCAGCAGTCCTCTTTAAACAGTCATCTTGATTCCACAACCTCATTCTTACTATGCAAGCAGCAAAGGAAAGTAATTTAGTCGAACAGGAGCCACACACCATTTGAAGCCACTCTTAATGTGTAAGGCAAAAAAGGGAGGTAATTCCATTTTAATGGAAGTCAAGCTTTGTAAGCCAAGATTTGCAGGTATTTATTTTCATTTGTTGAAAAGCAAGTAACAAATCACTCATGGCACTGCTGAACTCCTGCGCGCAAAAGTCAAGCAGTGTCCCCAAAAGCAATATAAATCATTCAAAATAGCAAGAGCTGTGCTGGTGGAAGGCTGGAATAAAACAACTCCACATCAGATGTTCAGGATATAATTTTCCCCAGGATCTAGCACTCAGTCCTAGGAAGGCACATTTTAGAAAGACCTCTCTGCCTCTCATTGGAGCAGATTTTCCAAAACATCAGGTTGCTATGGCAGTGAAGGGCAATGGTGCCATGGGGTGCAGGGAGCTTCTGAATTTTGGGGATGAAATGCCAATCCCTGTGGAATGGAAAAGTCTTAACTTTGGTAAAATCAAGGATTTTATACCCTGGCGAAATAAATTTCACCCCAAACAGATTCACACTCCTCTCTAGGAACAGAAACTGTATTATCTTGTGATTTCCATGGCTGTAAAAACAAATCCCTGGATTTCTGAAAACCCTTTAAACATGGTACTTCTTTTTCTTGTGGAGAAAGAGAACTTTTCATGGCTATCTAAATCCTTTTCTTCCTATTTTCCTTTTATTTTTAATGTATTCCAAATTATTTAAGAAGGAAAATCTATATTATGATAGCAACATTGTTCCATAATGAATTCTTCTGTAAAGCCTCTTTGAGAAACATAGTTCTACTGGATGGGGGAAAAAAAAAAACCAATAATCCACTAGCTAAACAGCAGCACAAGGCACCTCTCCAATCAATCAATGATCTCGATGGGACTTTTACTTCATTAATAGATTACAATTGATTATATCACCTATTTATTACCCTGTGCTCTCCAACAGCTTCCTCTAGTTATCTGTGTTCCTCAATTTCTTCACTCTTCTTCACTCCTCCCCACCAGGTTTTGTTCTGCTTCTGATTTTGCTAAAGTTTTGTTTTGGGTAGACTTTGATTTGTTCCCAGTTGAACACAAGATGGACTTGATTTAGACCCAAAGGGTGCAGCTGCCCCATCCAAGTCAGAAATTCATGTTGCAAAGTGTGTTCTGAATGGGGAGCAGCCAGATTTATGCCTGTAACAAACACTGACATATCTGACCAAGGCACGGAACCAAGTCAGCACTTAGAAAATATGTCTAATTTTCTTTCTCACGGGAGTTGCAACAAGAAATAAATGGAGGGGGGAAATAATCCAATTTGTTCTAAAAAATGAACCACAAAACTCTGAAACGATCTTAGACAGTCAGAAGCCATTTCTTGCATCTGCCATCCAGATTTAAGACCTTTAAAACCTTTCCTTTAACATCCTTAAACTAGTCAGGGATTACAGGGAGCTTTTATTTGAGAGATAATTTGCTGAAACCAAGCAAAGGCTTTGCTTTGATGATTTTCTTCCTTCAAATATTTGGGAGAAAAAAGTTTCAAAATTGCCTATGCTCAGGCACACAAAAGACCACAAAGACATTTTCTGATTTTGCTAGATGGCCTAATAGCCCGAAGGCAAAGAACATGAAAGACTCATCTCATTTTCTTTACATCTATGTTAGATCTTAAGAGTAAGCATTGAGAAGATTGCTATGGATAAACTTTTCAAACCAAGCCTGTTTTGAACTCAAGTCTGCTAAAGGGTCTGGTTAACTGATTTCCAGAGTTATTTCACTTTGCTTTCCTGTTGGCTTCTTCCCATCTATCTGCCTGGGTACATTTTTCCTGCTGCTTCTGCAGGGTGTGGACTTTCCCCCTGTTCTTCATCACGTTGTGTGCTCAGCACAAGAGGGACACAATCCCAGCTGCCTCTTCAGCCCCCTCGCTGCCTGTGCTGTACACAAAATCCCTCTAAATGCCAGAAGGACAGGTGCAGGCACAGAGTGACACATGCATTCTCATTTGCAGGGTGTACTCTCTGCATTCACGTGTCTGCAGGAGGCTGCTGGGAACACAAAGCATTAATAATCCAGTGGGATTATTTAGCATAGGTGTATATACATATATATATAAAAAATTATATTTAGCATTTACCTGTACAGCAAAAAGATCACACGTGCCCAACTGAGACCTCTATTATATGTAAGTACATAAATATATATAGATTATATGTAAAAAGTTATTTAGCAGGAAGTTATTTGTGGTACGATGTGAACCTGTTTTATTCAGGGAGCTCTTGAGAAGCAGGCACATGGCCTTCTCAGCTGTGCTTTCTGCATCAGCCCCAGATGAGCTCAGACCTTGGGGGAACAGGACATGGGGTTGGCTTTGACCAGAGCTCCACATTCCGCAGAATCCCCTGCAAAAGTTTTGCACTAAGCAAGATAGAAGGAAAGATAGAGAGATGGCAATGTAGAAAGTGAGATGGAGAGATAAAGGGGGGAAAAGAAAGCTTGAAAGGAAAGGAAGTGAAGAAATGGAAAAGGAGAGACTGGAAGGAACAGGGCTTTGTGGCTGGGCTGGGAACAGTAATGGGGGTAAACATTTGCTGCTGGCATACCTTTTATCACAGCAAATCCCATAGCTTAAGGCATTTCCATGGCTCAGGGGCACTAACTACTGCCAGGGAGGCTGGGCTGCTCTTGTGAGCCAGCAAAGTGAGACAATCAGCACGGAACACAACTGACACACACAAGGCTATTTTGGCTTTCACCCACAAAGGTCTCCATTAAACCCTAAAAGAAACTCCTGCAGGTACAGCAAGGTTAAAGGAGAATTTGTCAAATCCAGTTCTTCATCTTTTGAGGCAGCATAGAAAAAAAAATAATCTGAAACTCAAGCCAGGGGGTCAAAAAAACATGGAGGTTTAGGTTTCCATGAAACATCCCAATGTTTTGCATTTCAAAAACACCCATAAAAGCTGCAGAACAACTAAAAATTGAAAAATGTATAGTTGAAAAAATATTTCTTTTCTCCCTCTCCTACAGGCATTTCCTTCTCCCTGGAATTAGGGTTGTGTCAATCAGATTGATATTATGCTATGATCTGACAAGGCATTCAAATTATTTATCCAAACAGAATATTTTTTCAACGGTACAAAAGCAGTCTCAAGGGAAACTATGGTGCAAAGCCTCCAAGAAACATCAGGAAATATAAGCACAAAAAAACACCATTAAAAGACATCCCAACTTTATTAGTTTTGGGCTGTACTGGCAGCTTATAAGCAGCTTGAGGCTGGTCCACACTGTAAGCACCACTGTGTTTTGTTTTACTCATACAGCTTATTCTCATTCCCACTGAAACTGAGAAACATCACATTTCCTCCTGCTACGGCAGCAAGGAGCCAAATGACAGAGTTGTCTCAGAGCCTGAAGTTTCCAGTGAGTTTTACTTCATCTTGAAACACAAGCCTTGTCCTCAGCCTAGCTCAAGGCACTGGGGAACACAACCAAGCATTTAGTGCCCAGGCTTTCCCCACTGGACCACTGCTTCTTCTCTAGGTTTTCACATTTCCCAGCGCCATAAGGCATCAATTATTCATGGCAAAACTGCTTCTCACAGTGGTTATGCAGTGCTTAGCACAATGGCACCCTTTTTCAGCTGGGGCCTCTGGGCACTCATGCAGTACAAATAATCATGATGATAGCAACAATAATAACAGCCAGCTATGCTGTTCCCACTGGGCACGCACTGCCCGTGTCCTGTCCCACAGAGCTCACATCTCTGCATTTCACCACAGGCTCCTGGTCAGTGCCAGAGGCCATTCTTCAATAAATCTCACCCTTTGGAACAGGAGAAAAACCTCCCAGTTTTGCCTTTTGGGTTTTTCTTTAACTATCACAGCTGTTTCCTAATATGAGAAAATTCCTCATTTTTATAACTAATTAGTTTGAGCAGATTCTATTATTCTGCCTCTTGTAATACTAATTATTACACTAGCTGCATGCCTGCACGACTAATGAGTTACATTAAAGATGGGGAATTATAAAACCTACAGAGGGTGGTACAGCATGACTGCGAAGCCAAAACAGGAGACAGCAGCATCTTTCAAACAAAAGAAAATCACAGCCCTAAAAAGTCATTTCCTCTCACTCTGTGTCCCCTCCAGCTGCTCTTTGTGCTGTTGCACAAAGGCAGAGTTGAGGCAGGACACCCCAGAAAAAGTAATTTATCCACCATGCAGAGCGAAGTGGTTCAATTCCATCAGTGCAGCACCCAGTTTGTCTGAGCAATAAACAGCTCAGGAGAGCAAATAACTCACACAGCAATGTCAGGTCCTTGCCACAAGCAGCAGGCAAGTCCTGCCAGAGCTGGTCAGTCTGTTCTGGCAGCATGCTGCCAGTCAGATGTTCTCTCTACGGGGAGGAACCTGCCACTGGAGTGCTCAAAAACCAGACTGTTTTCTATTCCTGCCTCCCGGGGATATTCCTGCTCGTTAACACAACATCAGCTCTATGATTTGACATCAAGCTTCCTAAGAAGACCCAAGGAAAAATGGTGTTTAACACTGGTGGGAGTCCACTGAGATTACCAATGTCAAAGCCAAATACCCTAATTAAAGACTGCAGCTCAGACCCTCACCTTGGAGTCAATTGTCACATTCTGATAATTTTATTTGCAGACCTTGATAAAAGGGAGCAGCAACTAGCTGCATGCCTGGGCTGCCACTGGTACTTAGTCAGTCTGGAAAATCATTTAGCCTTTCTGACTTCCAGTTACTATTTTTCTTTTAATTAGACTTCCTGAGCTCCAAGGAGTGATAGCAGGATTAGCTAATTGCTGCCTGTAAAGATATGTAGATAAAAGAAACAAGGTAGGGCAGATTACTTACACTTCACTCACCTCTGAAGTAAAACTCTTCAAATTACATGAAATTATTAAAAATACAGAATGCTGTAGCATTCACACCGTGCCAAACCAGGGAACTGTACTGACACCTTGCTATGCTCTCAAATGCTAAACCTGATCTGAATTATACAAAAGAGATTACAGTCTTTAACAACTCAGTTCCTGCCTTCATATGGGAAATCTTTCCCAACACTGCATGTTGGAGGATGTGATCTTTGGTCAGCAGCCCAATTACTGAAGGTAACAGTGGGGTAAGCAGTGGTAATGTTTGCCAAGCTTAGCACAGAGTTTTCCTGTGAGGCAAGGATTGATCTGAGCCATGACAAAGTAACTCAGTGATGTGATATACTGTAAATTGATAAAGAGGTGGGAAGGGAGATGCATTAAAAAGAGCTAAATGCAGCCAGGTGAAAAAGTTATCAGAAAGGAGGGCAATTAAAAAAAAAATGAAGAGTGCATTGCAGAAAGGGTAGGCAAACTGCTTATTCTATTTAATTTTATCTTAATCAGAAGAATAAATATCTGAAAGTACAGCAGTTATGGGAGGAGAGAGAGAGAGAGAAAGAACGAGAGTGACAGAAAGAGTGTAAAAAGAAATAAAGCCCATCAGGCAACCCAGCTCAATGAAAACAAATTCCTTACTCCAAATTCTTAGCAGTTAAAGCAAAACATTTCCTGAATCCTGACAACACCCCATTCTTCTGCTTTCTGGCTGGCTGGAAGCTGAACAAGCCCCCACCAGGTCTGGGTGGGTGTGAAGCTGGGCAGATGGAGGATGTCAAAAGTGCTCTGTGCTCCTCAGCTGGCATCACAGCAGCCACTCCACAGAAGTGCCCATGCCTGTCACATCTGTCAGGACAGCTTAGGGACACCTCGAGCATCACCAGCCTTGCAGACACTGATCAGAATATGGAGTTGTGTGTGCTGGAGGAGAGGTGGTTGGCTTCTTCCCATCTTTGTGATAAAAATTGTCCTTTCATCCTTTCCAGCCTTCGGGATGTGTTTTCTCATGACCTCATTTGTGGACTAAACACACAACAAGCCTGGGACACCACTGTCACATTGCTGACAATCTCTGCCTAAATCCACAATATTCAGGAAAGAAAGATGTTTTTCATCCTGTTTTGCCTACACTTCAGCCCAGCAGCCCAGGACCAAGCTACTGTATTCCATCCTGAGAACAAGTGAGCAGAGCTATGGAGAAAAGAGCTTGTCAGGAAGCCAGAAAAAAATAAAATTCCTGGTTCATCATCTGCTCTCACCCTTAAATATAGTCATAGACTACAATCCGTAAGACAGCTGCTCAGAAGCAAAAAGTACTGACACAGAATAGTTGCCAAGAAGAAAATATTTAGTTTTTTTAGTTTCCAAAATAATGACAAGTGCTTAAAAGGCTTTTCCATGAATGCTAACTAACTATAAAACAAATCCATGAGGACACTTAGGTCTCCAGTTTATGAAGAAGGCATGGAATCCCTAAGTGTATGAGTATCTCCTGCTTTAATTAGCACAAGTTTTGTCAGAGGTCATAGAAGTTTCTGCAAAAGCAAACTGCAAAATGGTTTCTGCAAAAAAAACCAAACAGTAATTTTTTTTTTTTTTTAAAGTTAGGGAGAATATTGAAGCTCTCAGATACTCCCCAAGCAAGGAGTGATCAAAATTAAAATTATATTCAGCTAATTTAGTGAGTCTAATGAACAATAAAAATAATATTACAATGGTATTTTCTTCTTTCAACACAGATCTGTAGAGGACATGCTTAAAATGCTGTTTACAATCAAATCTCTCCATAAAAAAAAACCCTTTTGCAGTAATAGAAGGAATTTAGTTAAGTCCAGTAGTGAGAATTCTTATTGTGGGTAAATTCTTCTACAAAGAAATACTTAAGCCAGAGGATTTACCTTTAAAAGATGGCAAGTGACAAGAAACAACAGAAGATACACAAAATTCCCATTGATTGGAGAAGCCTGCCCTGCTACTCCAGGCAATCCCAGTAGGAATGGACAACTCCTGATCAGCATTCCCAGATCTAGCTGAGTATCAATACAGACCTTTGTGCCTCAGATAACAACCTGCTGCTCCCAAATAATGCATCACAGGCTTTTTCTGGAGTAGTCTTGAGACGCTGATGTGAAGTTCAGGGTGAAAAAGGAGCCTAATAAATAACTGCAGAGAATTTGAAGCACTCAGGCCATAATCCAGTTCTTACTTCTCATCTCCAAAGAAGGAAATTCATTAAGATTCCAGCTACAGATTAAATGCAGTTTTTTCCCTTTCCCTAGCTGTGGGTGAGGATATTCCTCCAACCTGTAATTTCCTTCCCCACAGGAAGAAAACAAACCCTCTCATTCCAGCCAACACGCCAGCACTCCGATTTTCTAACTCAGAAACAAAGTTCAGTGGGGCAAAACTTTTCACACAGCAATCTGCCTGACCTAATTTCTTCCTCCAGCTGCTCCTGCTGGTTCCAACACAGTGCCCAGAGCTGCTCCCTTGTATTTATACCCCCAGACCTGCAGCATGGACTGAGCTCAGCTCTGTGTGCTCGTGATTCCCATGCCTGCTGCTCCTGCTGGTGCCAGCAGCAGATGAAGGAG
The DNA here is from genome assembly GCA_013397955.1 of Grantiella picta. Classification (NCBI taxonomy): domain Eukaryota; kingdom Metazoa; phylum Chordata; class Aves; order Passeriformes; family Meliphagidae; genus Grantiella; species Grantiella picta. The sequence goes on along the minus strand of VZRM01003821.1, from coordinate 212,408 downwards.
CAGGTGGCATGCAGGAAGGTGCTGGGAGATTTCTAAAGCAGATCAGGAGAGCAGAACGTCTGCCCACGGTTATTGTGATGAAAAACTGACATTTGTACCTATTTCTCTTTTTGCTTGCCTTCAAATCAAATGGAGTCAGGTTTGCTGATCAAGTCAAACCCCTAACTGTTTGCTGCTGCAGTCTCAGTCCAAGTTTCGGTCTCAGCTACAGCTCACTTCTAGAACCTAGAATCAGTTAAAGTTTGACTCCAATCCAGCAATTTGAATTGAGAATAGCAATTCTCAAGCTATTCCTTTACAACCATACCTGAGAATGCCTGCACCACCCAGGAGCACTGCTCTCGCTGAGCAGAGCTGCAGCAAAGCTCTGCTTTGCCTCCCTCTGCCCCTCTTCTGACAGCCATCGACAGAATATCGATATATGACTCAGTGCAAGCAGCACAAAGCCTTCTGGCAGCACAATTCAGTAAACTCCCAAATGCTACTTAGGAATGGAAACTTCATGGAAAAAAAAAAGCCAAAACAATCCATACCAAAAAAAACTCAACCAACCCCCAAAAAACCAACAACAAAAAAAAAACCCCAAAGCCAAAAAAACCACAATAAACCAAAAAAACCAAACCCCAAATACATGAAAAAAAAATTCCTTCCCCCCAAATTGCTGCACAATAAAATCACACGTCACAAAGCACTTCCCATCCGGTCACTTTGATCCCTAAATGATGTTTATTGTTGCCAACTCAGCCAGTTCAGGCGGTCTCTGAAAAAAATCTAGCTGTAGCTTTGCTGCTTCACAGCCTGTCAGTGTCTACACATGTTCTAGACTCATCTGATAACTCCACGCATGGTGTGCAAAGAAAAACAGCCACAGCCTGACTGCAGAGCAGATGGATGCACACACTAAACACACACTAAATACACAAAAAGTGCCTGAAACCTCTCTGGTGGCCAAGCAGAGCAGGACACCTGCAGGTTTTCCTCAGATCAGTGGTGCTCCACAACTCACAATTTGAGGATTGCTTGTCCCAGGTGCACCTGGCACACCTAATCACATTTATTTGTATTATTATCCAAGTATTCAGAGCCTGGAATGTGTCAAACCCTGCTGGTTTTAAGTAAACAAATGTCAGGGTAGCATAGCTTTTATAATCTGCTTAAAACACATCACTTTTGTGTCTCAAACAAGACCTCACAGCTTTAGCTCCCACTATAAATCATCCCATAGACATACCACCTGCTACTCCAACAAAAGAGTACATTAAAAGGCTTTAGTGATTAGAAAGAAAATAAATTTTTCTAAGACCCACCTGGAAACAAAAATGCAGGGCATATGTCTTGCTGTGTACTGGGAATTACACTGTCAGTCACACTCAAATAAGACATATATATTCTGTACTATCCTTCCTGCTATGTTTGAATGAAGAATAAACAACCCCAAGGGTGCACAATATTTCAGTGTGCAGTGAGCAGAATATCCTTTCAGTGCTACCGATCCACAAGGAAAACAGTCCTTTTTGCAGCTAGTCATTATTCAATACCAAACAAAACCTGTACAAAAGATGTCTTTATCAAGGGATGTTTTTTCATGCTATTATTGTTCTGTTCCCGTCAGCAAGTGAGTTATGAAAAGAATCTTAATTCTGAAAGTCTGGCTGTGTAAGCAAAGTGGTACAGGAGGTCTAAAGTTAAAATTGGAGCTCTAATTTTCAGTTTACTTTATGAGTATGAGGCAGGCTTGACTATCCAGCTCAGGAATATTCCCTGCCTGAGCACAGAGAGACAGGAGCAGTGCAGAGCTGAGGAAAAGCCACAAAAGTGCAAAATCCTGCACAGCTGAGCTCGCACTGAAGCATGCAGGACATCACAACCCCAAATTTCAAATGAACCACCATACAGCTTTCAGCAAATGGAATTTACCTTGAGGTTTGGGTTTGGTGAGCTTCCCACAGGGCTTGGAGATCGTGACAGTCTTCTGGCAGTCGGCGTTGTGGAGAGCTCTCTTGAGGTTCCCAGTTCGAGTCTTCAGGGCTGTGTTCAAGTCACATTCCCCCCAGGCCTGGAATTGGTATTTGCACTCCGCTGCAGCCAGGAAACAAAAGGCGAAATTTAAAATACAGTGACTGACTGAAAACAAAAATGTGAGTCTATTGGGCAGCAAAGGCAGTTGGTGCTTATAGACAAAAAGATGTGTGACTGAGGAAAAGAATCCCAAGAAAACTTTAAAGATTGGTTACAGTCTCCCCCCTCTCCAGTGTTTTAAAATTTAATCCTCTTGGTTTTGCATGCATATTGCATTTTTGCCATGTAAAGAAAAAAAATGCATTCAACTATGAATGTAAGTAATAAACAACTAGGAAAAAAAAAAGAAGCAACAGTAGTGGGAAATGTCATTCACATCCTATATGGCTGTTCCCCCATTTGTGTGATGTCAGAGGTTACCAAAAAAGGCTTGAATGGTTTCAAGAATGCATGAGCAACTATAAACTTCTCAATTCTGCAACTGCAGCACTGAGTGTGTTGGTAAGGTCCCAATAATTTCAAAACCATACAAGCTGTCCACTAGGAAAAAAGCCAAGTTTGCAAGAGGAATCAAATTTGAGTTTTGGACAGACATCTTGACCAGGACAGATCTAACATATCTTACACATGAACCTTGTGAACTGAATGACAAAAATGAACTTCACTGGTCCTCACCCAGTGCTTTCACTGCACACCCAGCCAGCCATGCCCCAAATCCCACGCTGTAAAGCTGTGCTAGCCATCAGATTCACAGCTGTGAACTCACAGTGCTGCCCTGAGCAGGGCTGAGCACCACAGAGAGCACACTGCAGCATGCTGGAAGGCTGTTTATGATAAATAGGTTATAAGGACTCTCTGCAGAGGAGTTCTGAGGAAGCTGTATGATCTGCATCCTTCTACAAGCACGCTCTAGTTCTGATGAACCCAAAATACAGAACTAACCCCTTTACCAAGACATTAGCAGAACTACACAGAAAACACAACCTTCCTGCTCCATACTCTTAAAACCAAAGTAAATCCCTTAAGAGAGCAGGGCTGACCTCCAAATTGCTTCTTCCAGTTGCAGGGGATCTTACACTTCTGGGTCTTGGTGGTTTGTTTGCACTCAGCCCCGGAGCGAGTTCCCTCGCGTGTCCCCAGGCCACAGTCCCCGCTGGTGGGCACACACACACTCCACTGCCATTCCCCACAGTCTGACTTCTTGGCCTTTTTCTCTGCAGGAGGACAAGGAACCAAGCAGGAGAAGTGGTCAGCACCCAGAGCCTATGGAGAAATTCCCTAAACTCACCCGAAGTCACTTTGAAGTGGGAATAAGGAAGGCATTTGTAACATCATTAGGTTAAAAGCAAAAGGTCTGACATCCTCTTCACAATGCTGCAGAGACAGGGCAGCCCCTTTGATCATTCAAACTCAGTCCCACTGCCGTGTTTACTGGTCTACTGGATATTCCCCACTGGATTCTCATCTTCAGAACGGGGAATCATCTAAAAACCACAGAAATCACTGGAAAACATGCAGGAGAGCTCACTGGGAAAGGTCACTCCTCTGATTCCAGTGGTTGGGGGCATGGAAATATCAGTTCCAGCTGCAGCACTGTACACTGAACAGTGAGAAATGGATGTGCTGATGTGCATCAGAGGATTTCAGCACCTCCAGGGAACAGCTGGGGGATGCAAACTTTTGATTTGCTCTACTAAGCCACATTTTATAGCAGAATACAGACAAAGCTTCAAAGGCAAAGGAGCTACATGGAGAAGTTCATTCAAAGTGCTGTTAATTCAGTGACAAAAGTAAGGATCATGAATTATAGATCCTCAAACCCAGCTCTTATGAGACAAGACAGCAAGACAAGACCCTTATCAAATCCAAGTGTTCACAAAAATAATTACTAAGGCCCCTAAAACATCATAAGTAACTTTAAGTATACTTATATAAAATTGTTTTTCTTCCAGGTCTTGTATGTTTATGCTAACATTTCCTCATATTTCCACACAACCAAAATGGTTAGAACGCTCCTTTTTTTTTACAGGGTACACTAATTCTGATAGACTCGCAGCTCATATTATCTGGTGCGTAAGTAGCCTGAAAATAATAAGACCTTAAGAAAAACACCAAAAAATATGTTCCTTAAAAAAATGCCGAAACTGAGTTTGACAGTTGTGAATTTTCCACCGCAGGCCTGTTTCTCCTCTAACGAGGTCTGAGTTCATCACTGACAGCAAGCAAGTCCTGCTGGATGTCTGGCTGTCTGTGAAGAGCCAGTTAGCACAGCTCTTTGTCAGAGGATTTCCACATCACACAGCACCAGTGTAGCTCTGTCATACACAACCCTGAGCGAGTGACATAACTGCTCTTTCATCACTCCTGCTTGGTTCTCCCTAAGCCAGGCATGAAGCTATTCACAGAGCACATTTTAAGCTGCTTTGCAATATCCACTGTGTGCTAAACCAAGGGCTGCAGTCCCTGGGGCTGTCAAGCTGCCACTTGACATGGAAACCACTTTCTGTTTTCCCCCATTTACCACAGAACAACATGCCACAGCCACAAATCCTACCCTGATGTCAAGAGGCTAACAAACGACCTGAGTTTCACAACAAAACCAGCAGCATCTGACATTCTCCCACACATGCAATCTGCCTTGGGGATGAAGTGAATTAGACTGTACCTTACCTGGTTTCTCTTTCTTGCCAGCCTCAGTGGTACTCACGGCTGCCAGAAGGAAAACAAGTGCCAGCAGGGCAGCTGTGAACATCCGACGTTGCTGTTGTTGCTGTTGCATTCTGCAGATCAATAACAGAGAGGGGAGGGGAAAAAAAAAATAAATCAGAAGTTAGACTGTAAAAAGTGGGACTCCAACTAAAGCGTTTTTGGGAAACTCTGCTTCAGGACCACAAGACACAAGCAGGTCAAACGTAATTAGCTGTTGCCAGAATGGGCAATTATCTTCATTCCAGAGGGAATATAGAGATTTTTAACCATTTTCCAGCCTGTGTACCAAATCCCTGATCTGCACCACTGATGTTATCGGATGAGTTTTGCCAGTGAAGTTCTGCAATTATTGCTTGTTTTTTAGAAACCTGCTGGAGAATCAAGGACTCTGACAGGTCTGGAACTTGCCTCTTCTTTTTTGACCTCTGGCTATGTAAAAACAAGCAAATCATACACCTCATATTTCAGTTTACCAATTCATACGAAGTAGGGAATACTCTGCTGTCAACCTAGCAAGGGTTCAAGTTTTTATTAGGCTTAATTGACACCTGAAAAGAGCTTCTTTCACAAAAACTTATATCTGTGAGATGAGATGCATTATCTTAACTGTCATTGGCATGTTGCTATGTACTTCTTCCTTCCCCCCCAATTAGTGTCTCTTCCTAATAGAAATTAAGCTAATTGTTTAAAATGCAAAGTAGGCACAGAGATAGGATTTGCACACACTGCTAGAGGCTGTCCACAGCATGCTAATGAGCCCAAAATCTGGATTTGGGCAGCAAATATTCAAATTTAAAAAGGAATTAAAACCATTTGCTTGGGAGTGAAGCATCAGTCACTAATCAGTCACCAAAAGTCATTCTGGGCTTTCCCTTTCCCCTTTCTATAACTTGCATTGTCTCATTTCAGCCTCAAATATGTTATAAATAAGCAATCTCCCTCTTTCCTAGAGACATCTCTCTCTGGTGGTACCAAGACAGTGGACTAGAGATTGCTTACATAAAAGGAAGCTTTCTCCATTTTTTTTCCTTTCCTTCAAACCATGACGTTCATGTCACACCAGCCTTCAGATGAGGTGTCAGATGGTCTTTAAAGACTCAGATGGCCTTTAAAACTCAACCAGACTGATATTTACAGGGAGTCTAATGGCAGCCTGATCTCGTTTGCTGAGCACAGCAACCTCAGAGGAGAAATATTTCTCAACGTGAACAAAGAACAAAATGTATCTGGAATTCAATTTGGCACTCCTCAGTAGTCTCTGCTGGCAACCTCTTGCTCAAATGCAACATAATTGTAACTGACATGGAAAACAGGAGAGGAATCCCAAACTCAGAGGCTTTTAAGTATCTGGATTTAATATCATTCTAGAAGTCAGACGAGACAACTTAATAGGTGTGTTGAAATAAAGTTCATTTGAAGACTGCAAAAGTCCTGGCATTCAAATGTCTGAAAGAACTGTCATTAGTAGCAGTTTCATTTACTTCAAAAGAAAGTGTCATTTCCCATCAAGAAGAAAGGACCACCATTGTTTCCAGTGACCTCAAACAGAGCCCAGAGTAGAGCACGAGTCACCAGTGAGCTTGGGTTTGTTTTTCCCTTTCTTCTGCTACATTTTTCAACTCAGAGCCTCTCACGTTTCACAGAAAATTAATAAAATAAACTAGATAGATATATATATATAAATACATCAAATAAGCAATAAAAATTAAATGTACAGCCTGCATTTTAGCTCAGCTTACTTCAAACTGCTTTTCCATAATCAGATAAGCACCACTTCTATGGGGAAAGATTGAGAGAATTGTGTTTGTTCAGCCTGGGAAAGAGAAGGATTTGGGATAACCTAACTGCAGCTTTCCAGTACCTGAAGGATCTCCCGAGAAAGATGCAGAGAGACTTTTTACAAGTGGATGCAGTGGCAGAACAAGGAGGAATTAACTCAGACTGAGAGTAGGGCGAGATTAGATATTAGGAAGAAATTCTTTTCTGTGAGGGTGATGAGGCACAGGAACAGGTTACCGAAAGGAGGTGTGGAAGCCTCATCCCTGGAACTGTTCCAGGCCAGGCTGGATGGAGCTCTGAGCACCCTGGGGTAGTAAGGTGTTGGAAATAATGATCCTTAAGGTCCCTTCCAGTACCAACCATTCTATGATTCAAACACAGTTGCTATATTATTTAAAAAAAAAAAATTAAACTCCCCACTCAGTCCCTTTTCCTTTGGAGAAACTTCATCACCAGTAACACTGCACATCACCTAACATCCCATTTTCACTATAATTCATCTTCTCACCTTGTCTCTTCCAATCCACTTAGCAGAACCCTTCGCTGAAGGAGCAAGTGCTTTCATGGAAACACATATAGAAGAAAATACAAACACCTTCAGAACTTAAAGTCACGGTCTGGAGGGCGTCAGAAGCCGAAGCAAATGCAGCATTAGTGGTTTTACCAAACCCAAGAGCTGATCACAGGTTTGGGTTCCCTCCCACATCCTCACTGCCCACCCCAGAGCTGCTGGCACTCACTGGGACTCATGGAGAGCTGTACCCAGGGAAGCTGCCTCATATTAAATTGACAGGGACTCAAATTCAAATCCAACTGACATCATTTTCAGCGAAACAGATGGGGAAAATAGTTAGGTTTTGGAGTCTGAAACATTCCAGAAGCCCTATAAACAAAACCCCACAGAGCCTTAATATAGCATGTTTCCCTAAGGCTCAAGACTTCCCTACAGCCCAAACACTTGCCAAATGTCTACTGCAAACACTAAAACTGCAGAGATGGAGATGTTTTTCTCTCTCTGCAGAGATCCTGGAGTGCCTTAGCTATGCCAACAAAAAGCCATGTTGTACAAATGGAGATCTTGCCTCGCACCACACCAAAATCCCAAATCTGATTGAACCAGCACAACCGCAGAAAACTACAGGATGAACAGCAAGGGTGGGTGATCTCACAAAATTCCAAGCAGCCCATACGTAGGACTCATGAAATAGTGGATAATTTTTTTTCAGAAGGCCAGAAAGTCCAATCTACCAGCAATTGAGTCTAATCTGAAGTTTTTCTTGCAAATATTTCAGTCGGCAGTTAAAAGGATTAGAATGAAAACTCATCAGACTGGACTTATTTCTGCAAACAATACATTCTACCGTCGATTTTTTTGGTTTTACTTTTTCAAAATTCAATGCTGACAGTTTTGACTTTTTATTAGATTCTTTGATAACATCTCCTGTTCAACCTTTGATTTAAAGAACTGCCGAAACTGCTAAAAGCAATGAAATAAAAAGTGTTACACTCTATGCGAAATGGACTCGTCCTGGATATTTTGATTTTTTTTTGCAATGAGCCTTCCAGCTACCCCAGTGGTAACAAATAAATCACAAGTCATGAAAGGAAAATATCTACAATCCTGTATGGCAAGCCCCTAAACAAAGCAAGACTGCAGCATTTAAATAAATGGCAGTGGAATTTAAAACTACAGAAAGACAAAGATAAAAGTGAAAGA